>DVQH01001040.1:0-15309 GCA_018231625.1 Papilio phestus | reverse complement strand
TTCAATCCGATATGTAGTATTTGCTGGCCAGGTGTCTAGTATGGTGCGTTATTTTATTTAGCCATCTGATGACATGCGCTGTATAATACATAGGCAGATTGCCTGAGAGATTTGATGTCAAATCAAATAATTTCTAAACTGTCAGCTTGTTATTCGTAGTTTTGACATATCCAAACCCATGCAAGAGGAAGGGGAGAAAATGGCAAAGTTTCATATCACAAATTTAAAAATATTATAAACCTACATATCACTTTTGTCAATAGAAACTATTTGTGGAAAAATACCAAATGGATTGTGTTGTTTTCTTTTGATCTTTTCAGTTATTTTTAAATTTCAAATCAAATCATTTTTAATAAAATTTTTTTGAATAAAGCATGGTTTGAGTTAAAATATAAAGTTTTATTTAACACATATCAGAAATTAATTAAAAATTATTTTCTAAAACGTTATATATAGTACACATTGGCAAAAAGAACATTACCTAGATCAGATGTAACTCACGTAAAGACAATTGCATGTGCGAATTAGTAATTCATTGTGTCTGTATGTTCGGTTGTTGAGTGAAAGAGATGCCAGGTGCCTTGAGACGTCTATCTGCTTTGATCAGGTGTGATTAGGTGTGTGCGATGTGCGCACGGTGAGTGATCCGCTTAGGCGTGATTGGCGCACTCGGTGCGGCACACCTTGGGGCGTCAGAGTAGAACACGAGCAGTATGTTGGCACCTCGTTACCACTGCAGTAACAATGCTCATCACTTGTCTGTGTCTGTGTGTGTGTGTGTGTGTGTGTGTGTGTCAGTGGTCGAGCGATATCTAGACCAAAAAGGGCTGCTAAGAGGAACAATGGCCAGCCGACCCACCGCGACCCACGAGTAAAATGATAAATGCGAGTGGCGTGCGGACGGGCAAATGAACACATCACCATCATCATGAGCATCATCATCATCAACATTATCACCACCAACTATCATCGGACACCGCAACACACACACATAGGCAAACAAGCGCGAAAATAGCTGAATTGAAAATAGATTAAAATCCAACCGTCTAATATGATTTGGTGCCGAGTGGAAAGGGGGTGGAACGAGTAGGTGGTGGTTTGGGGGTGGGCAGTGAGGAATCGAAATCGAATCATTACGCGCGTTCCCAACACACACACACTGTCAGTTGCATGTCTCACGGCCGGGCGCGTGGCAGATGATGCGACGCGCTCACACCAACCTTGCACTTTGAGATTACAACCATGCCACATTGGTTGGGTGTTGCAACGCAATTGGAACAACTCATCTTGGCGCGTAGAACGAGCGCCCGGCTCGGCACCGAATCTCATTGAGTCACTTACAATTTGTAGAAAACATTCGTGATCGGAAAGCAAAATCGAGCCTTTGCAAAGGCGAGAGCAAAAGACCAAATTGATATTGGTTGGTGCGGATGGATGCGACCGCGGTAGAGACCGGTTCCAGCTGAGCTTGATCGCCGCGCACAGAACACTGACAGGCGTCAAAACAAACAATGAGGATCGAGTGCGTGTAGATGGTGTGTGTGTGTGTGTGTGTGTGTGATGCACACGAGTGGCAGTGAGAAACAGCACTGATGTGTGAATCGAATCGGTGGTGGTGAGACGGGCACCGTGATGGCTCCAGTCAATCAGACTCCTCCGACAAACCACCAGACAGAGACACGACACGACACTGCTACTGTGGCGCGTGCAACATAACCAGTGCTCACACTTGGCCTTTCTAACGAGTTTCTTTTGAAGAAACAGATCAAGTTCTATATAGTATAAGCAGCACACACTGCAGAAAATATTTGCAGCCAATCTACACAAAGTTGTATCCCTAAGTTTTAATTAAGAGGGTCTACCCAAGCAAATACCGACTTACACCAGCGAGGGTAAATTTGAAAAATCTCAAGATTAGTGAGTTGGAAGAAATCTTGTGCTTTTGCTTTTCCCCGGATTTTGGTACTTGGATTAGGTAGTTAGATCAATTCATGAGAGGTAAAGAAGTGGAAGAGAAGCAATTTCTAGATTCAAAGCAATGAATGAAGCTCTTCTAAGTCGTTCTCAATTTACAAACAAAACCGGCGAAATTTGAGATGAACGGCTGGGAGAAAAGGAGGATATTAAAAATTAAGTTATGGACTGATGTAATTGAATCTTGGAAATGACAATATAGGTCCAATTGATTGCTTTAAATCACATTTCAGTTGACAATCAAAAAAAAGGAACCAAAGAGGCTATTCAGTTTGCCTCGATTGCAATTAAAGTGTAGATTGACAGATTTTTAAATCTAATCTATAAATATAGCCCACAAATGGTTTCAAAATAAGAACGGACAGACCAAAGAACCAATTATAGCTTACCAAATTAGACAAAGAGAGTGCAGTGAAGAAAGACTCCTGGTAGTGAAGGCTTACAAGGGTTCACAAGCATTGCCAACACAAAAACCAAAACCATGTTTCGCGGTGAATCGTCATTAGGCGACAATGAGAACAGTAAGGCAACCATTGGGTGATGCGAGCACACCAAATCAAATTGCAATCGGACGCGAATTGCGTTGTAGCGAATAATTAATCTTAACAGTAGCACGCGAGCCAAGACATGTCCGAAGCATGGATAGGCTTGGCTTGTTCTCGCCAAATGGATAACCATAGTGAGACACTGTACTGCTTTGGCCAGTCAGTGTGAACAGCAAAGTTCAATTATGCCGCGCTATCGGTTTCACTCTCACTTCTTGCGTCTCCGTGTTGCTATGTGTGCGTGTGTGTGTGTGTTTGATTAATGTTCTACCACTGGTAGAGTAGTGTTTCGCATTGACACTGAGTGACCATTCGAATCGACACCTAACAAGCAGGTCGCCAGCCAAATTGGGCCAATTGTAGATGCAAAGAAATGAGAATGTGAGCACCAACATGACTCGCCACCTCGGTGATCAAGCGGCATCATCTACTCAAACAATGCAGATCGGCAATTAGAGTCAATGGAGTGTGAGACTCGGCGTGCAATGCAGCGTGCAGCCACGCACAATGCGCAAACAGTAGCCACACTGACCAGTGGTCACTCTCTAGTGCCACTAATCTCTGCATCGATACCTCTGATCGGCACACTTGCCCACTATGCTCTCCTCTAACCAATCGAGTGCTTAGTCATAAACTTTCTTGTGGCAGCAATAAAATTTATCTACTTTTTGTTACTGGCACAGACCTGAAAACAAACTATTTTATTGTTTCGACGCTATCATTTCGATGCAGAATATCTTTTTGCTCAAAACAGCACAAACAAGCAAATTCTACTTTTGCAAACACATCAATGTTGCATCGATTTCAAAGTATGATTTGTTAATTCAATCTAAAATCCTTTATATTCTTTTGTTATTCCTCTTGTTATTCTCATGGAGCTAATATCCTCACGGATATTGCACTCTAAAATAAAATATTATTATTATTATTATTATTAATTCAATCTAAAATTAAGATAATCAAAATGTCCAACATTTATCTACAACTACTTTTGCTCACTTTCAGTGATTCTCAAAGAAAATGTGATATAAAGTTAGAATCGGAATATAAGACGAATGTTGGTTTGGAGATGGCTGCAGTATACTCTTATAAGAAGTGATCAATTATCGCTCTTCATATATATGGATAGTGGAGATGACAGTTGGTTGAGTGATGCGTGGTGAGTAGCGGTGGTGATGGCAATGAGTGCACCCACCTGCCACAGGCAAGTCCACTCACCCTCCTCACTTTCTCCCTAATCATCTCATTCGGTAGCTTAATAGCTCGCGCGGCAATGAAAGTGAAGACAGCTGGGGTGAGCTCGTCTGCGTTACGAACACCAATCAAAGCGACAACATTAATCTGATGCGACTGTCAATTGAAATTGAATTAAACTGTCCAAAGTCAAGTGAAGACACACAAATACCAATGACAAATGGTAGCAATGATAACGGAGAGAGCCAATTTGGCGCTGGCCACCAAGTTGGTGATTACATCTCGCGACAGCTCTTATTGAAACCCCGTAGACACTTGATCGAGAGACGCAACTCTCGTCTTAACCGACTTCGAAGACAGTGTTGAGTGAATGTGAATCGAACTACCACACTGGTCGTTGATCCTAAGCTATCTTTTCAAATCCAAGATGATACGCGTTCTATCAAATGTAGAACCTCTAATTACATCTCGAGCTTATCTCACACAAACTGTGATTTACTGCGCGCAACATCTGTCCCAGAGCTCGAGTGTAAAGTGCCACGCGAGGCTGAATAAATCCTGTCCGATGACGATCTCAGTAGCGCACGCAGAGTCGTTTTGGGACCCTCGAGGTGAGGCAAGCAGGCAATTGTCGCCATTAGCACCGAGGCGCCCTAAGCCAAAGAGGCCAATCCCCAGCTGGCACGTGCGAGTCTGATTCATTAGCAAGCCCGATAACGAGCCCACGCGAGACACTCAATCCCCCGAGCTCTGCAATGCGCATATAGGCTATATGCTCAGCACACTTGGCGTGCACGAGTTCAGCCATTCGTCCCTATCATTGCCACCATTTGCATGCTCACTAAACGCTCGTTATCGCTCTCTTCCAATTGCAATTTTTAACTCGAATCTCTCGAGTTTTCACTGTTTTTTCATTCAAAAATAACCCCTACAAATAGACAAAGTTTTCAACCTTCTTTGGCTACAATGAGAATTTAAAAAAATAGACATAAGAAACAATTAAGTGAAGGGATCGATCGGGTGGTGGAGACAAATGGCAGGCAGCGATTGTCATCGAAGCCGAGTGATGCCAGGCTCCCGCGGGAATCGTGCACAGACGAGGTGAGTGGTATGCGCGACTCGGCTATTCGAGCCACATGGGCAAACCCAATTAGCAAATGGAGAAAACCGAAGCAAACTAGAGATAGTGAGTGGTGAATCGATACTAGTAATCAGTAGCCGTCTTCACAGTGTCAATACTAATGTAATAGTCTTGTAATAGATCACCGGCGCCATCGATTCACAGCAAGGTTCGCCTCTAAGGTGCTAGAAGTAGACGAATTGACACGAAACAGAAATTCATTGCTACAGTCATTCACTAAGTAGAACATGTCCGGCTTGCTGGCCAACAGTCCAAGGCCATTACTCAAGTGACAGGTCAACTGTCAGGCCAAGCGTGTGACAATGTCATATAAGCAAATTTGAAACGAAAACAATTTCACTCGTGTGCCAGTCAAACCCGAGAAAGACGCGTGGCATTAATCACAAGCAGTGTAGAGGCGATATCGGGTTCAACCAGGCTGCCTGGTTTGCTTTTTGCTACCGCTCGGTAGCAGCATTATTCTAATGATCAACTTAGAAATGGCTTGATCCAAATCGATACTCAATCGATTGCTGCATTAAAGTGCAGCCACACACTCCAGTCAAATAGCAATCGCTGGCTGGGGATCAGTTACAGGCAAAGGAGCCAGGACAATTTTTCAATCAAAATCATTAGCATCATTAACTTTTCAAGTGCTGCTTGATTCCTAGTGCAAACATAGAAATATTGGTGCAAGGCACGCAATTTGTCCAGATTTTAGTCCAACATCAACATTTGAAACGCTTCTAAAAGTAGAATGAAAGTGTGGTTTTGACTGCGAATCGATGATGGCAATCTTCAAAACAATTCAACCCTACAGTAGTGATGCAAATGATTGGAGGGTGCTTTGGAAAGCTATGAACGCGTTTCAGTCAGTAACACAAACTACGTGGTTGGGTCTAACTAATACAAAACTGAGCGGAACATCCTCGGCAAAAAATGAATTTCCAGTGCTGTGGTTAAGCCTGTGCAAATGCCGCACGCTTGGCATTCCAGAAATGATGGAAGTTTTTAAATTCAAAAACACTTAGAAATTGTGTTGAAACTAGCAAGACGAAAAATGAAACGAGCAACGACCCGATCACCATCTCTATATAAGTTAATTGTCTGGTTCATAATAAAGAGAGCTAGCAGGCAGCATCCGAAAGAGTGCGGCACCAAACGGAAACACTTGAATCCAAAACGTTTCCTTCCCCTTATCTCGCGATCAGTGCCAGTCTGTCTGCACTTGAGTGTGTTGGAGTTTAATGATTTGCATTACTTGGCAGTGGAGATGGTGGAACCTGGACCGAGTCCAATTTGATCTTGAGCACGCGCGTGTGGTTGCGTGCAGGGTGAAGTGCACGAGCGGCGATGGACATTGTGTTATTAATGAGAATATTATGCATCGAAATGGCGATGGACAATTACAGTAACGACGACCAACGCGAGTGCCACATTTCGACGCGCCAATTATGACCAGTAGGCGCATCGAAGCGCACCAAGCAGCCTTCCAGAAATTCAATTGAAACAAATTGGTCCATTTCGAGTCGCTGTGACGCTGACGATCGAAGACGATGCTCACTGAATCATCGGGCTCGATCTATCATGATTAGATGACCTCTATCATCAGTCCACTAGAGACACTGACAATGGGTCATAATGTCACATTACTAATGTGGCTCCAGCTGTGAGACTATCAATCGATTCGGTCACTCTTTTTGTCTCTAGTTCCAATTTTATAAATTTTTTTAACTATCCCTCTATAATTAATAACCGACAAGTAAAATAAACATTTGAAGCACTCTTTATGTCTCAATTTACTAGAAAATATTGATAAATCAATCAATTTGATCTATCAATATCGGATAAGTCCGGTGGAATTTGCTTAGTTAAGACAATTTGAAGTGTCACGCTGATGGTCATTGGATTAGTGACTGGTGTGAAAGGGAGACACTTAGCGAGCACACTCCTCGAGGACGACATTGACCTGGAGAAGTGGTGTGCTCACAGTGGCGCGCCACTAATGGCTCTGTCCGATATGAATGGATCGAGCAATTATGATAGTTGGGCGCCATGATCAAACAAATGTATCGAGTGAGTGAGCAAGTGAGCGAGCAAGACGGAACGCGCGACAGACAGCACTGAGAATCGCTTTGATCGGCATCATCAATCTCTGTCCACACCAATCGCAAGTGCGTTTCACCGATGACCACCGATCCACCGACTATATAGATACCCTCCTGGCTATAGTCGTGGTCAAGCGGAAACCAAAGCCAGTGTCGAGTCGAACCAGACAACGGAAAACAAACACCACTGGCACGGTAGCCACGCCGCTCGGGGGCTTTGTGATCCATCCGCGTGCACCAAGTTTTGAAGACACGCGTCTAAGCAAACTCGGACTTGTATTTACGTTGTCAATTAAAACGATGGCAAATATTTAAAATAGACACTCACAAGCCTTGGAAGTTGGTAGTGGGTAGCAGTGGGTGTCTAACGATAACACATGGCTTTACTCGGGGCTCGTTACTTCCAACTCAGCTGGGAATGTACGCGGAATGGCACGGGGAGGGATAATTTACGTCGCTTGGCACGTAGGGCAAATGAAAATATGGTAGCATCACCGTGTGTGCAGCGCCAGTTGACCATGCTAGCTAATCATAAGCAAAACGGACCACTGGCACCATTATGGAATGCTACCCCCGATGCACTGGAGTGTGTGTGCCCAGCCAAGCTCAGTGCCGTCCAGATATCTCCTATGTCCTACCATTGACGCACACGACAACTCTCTCAGATTTATTGTCACCAGTCACTTTGGCCTAACATTCACAGATCTTCATGTCACAAGTCGCTGGACTCTGACTTTCATGCCTTTCTTAATCGTTCAATTATTTACAACTTTAAACATTAACTCCAGCATTTTTTTAAAATGTTTGTGTCTACTAAAAGTATGCTTTTGTTTAATAATATCTTAAGAGTATGTAAAGCCCACTAATCCCTTTAATGAAAATATTTTAGTAATTTAAAATATGCTATAGTCACAAAACCAAATATTTTACTGTGACGTTATATGGGAATGATTCCACCAACAGTCAATTTTGTAAGAAACTCCTTTTATTTATATAAAATAAAATGCAAAAATGAATTAACCCTAATTAATTTGGACTAATTTATTTATTTATCTAAAATAAAAAACACCGAAAGAATTAAAAACGAAAAGTTGTAATAATTGAGAATAAATAGTAAGAAAAAAAGTTTATCTGTAAGAACTTATAGCAAAAATGTACTGTTAAGCAATAATTCTATTAAAAAAATTTTAATGAGCAAATGGCAATTTCCATAAGTACTAGTATTTAATCTGAAAATAGTGTGTTTGTGTTTTTCTACAAAAAAAAGAGGACGTAGTGGGCGGACTGCTCCATCTTAGCAAAGATAATAAATCGATTTGAGTTAGAATTGCAAGGTGAGCACTACCAAGTCCCAGGTTGGCCAAAGTCAATGCGGCTAATGAAAAGCAAGTGTGTCGGTGCCGATTGGGCCAAATTATAGCCAGTCGTTATGATTGATACAGGCCACGGACAGTACCACCGTGGTGATAGTGCTTCGATCGCGGTGCGAGTGGCCAGATGCCAGCTTGGCGGCGGACCAGTGCACTAATGGCCAGGCCACCGCTGCCGCATCCACTCCTTCTGGCCATTTTAATATCGGCTTATTAGCGCACTCCGCAAGAAGAAACAAAATGGCCCAGTTTGGTGCTGTGCCAGTGCGCTTTGGGGCACGGGTAGTGGTGATGCTCCCAGTGCGCCCTACCATTGCTCGCCACCCCGATCAAGGCACACAGGCAACACTTAATGACTTTAGATGAACACCAAGAACAATGGCACCGATGATAAGAATGGTCCGAGCTGGCTAACCAACCAACCTAAATGAGTCAAGTACCATTGAAAAATAAACCTGACCAAAGACAATCTAAGCAGTGAAGCAATCGAACCCAAGAAAGAATCTCGAGTTTAATTTTTAAATTAAAATTTTAATAATTAATGCAACCTGGAGATAGCAAACCAAATAACATAAGTAAATAAAGAAATGAAAAATTCCATTGTTTTAGAAAGAGAAAGAGAGAGAGAGAAATACAATTCATAAGTAACAACATTATTGATGACCAGTGATAGTCGCGATGGGCAAAGGCAATTCGAATTCATTACAATTTCGGATAATGATTTTTTTGCCGAGGTGAACTAAATTCAAATAGACCAATCGAAAGATTCCTAATAATACATGTACAACCTGGACCCAACATGAGAAGGATTCTAAGAAAAAATAGTATTTAGTAGACAAGCTTATTGATGGCCGATAGGCATAGAACACAGTGCACTCGACCCTAGTGAATCGAGGACTCAGATCTGGGAACAATTGTGTGCATGCAGAATTGCCGTCAAAGCTAGTTGCATCCATGGGGCCCGTGGGGATCTTGTGAAAGGGTGCCCCCTTTTCATTCCAGCCAGTCTCTCGTCATTTGCCTATTAATTAGATAATATGGCTTTAATTAAAAGCATCCTCAAACGATGAATGACACTTGGCCATGTCAGTATGTGGGATGAAAGGGAAAGTAGCTGCCATTAGTCAACCGGTTCAGCCCGGCCCATTCAAACCACTCATCCACTTGGTACACCAATGGCGCTAACTAAACTTGACAAAAAAATCAACTTTCAACAAAATGAAGAGTTAGGCAATCAATTGTTGACGCACGGGCCAAGGAGAAAAACAAGGCAATTTTTTGTTTTCTTTTACTTAGTTCTTTGTGATCTGAATTTAAAATCAGAATCTCTCTAGAGTGATACACTAGAAGGGAGCAGTGACAACTAGGCAAACAAAGTAGAGAGACGATGCATGATGACTTCAAGACTATCAGCACAAAATGTCTCGTCAAACTAGACATGGTCACTTGCTTTTCCATAATGGATTTCATGGCATTGGTTGTCCAGACAACTCCATCAGTTAGTCACAATATAAGCTCAAATTACCAAGGTTTATATTATTTTTCCAGAACAATTAGCAAGATAGAAAGATGGTTGGTTTACCATCGATGGCTACCATTAGAGCTAAATTGTATAATTTAGGTGTCACTTTCATTCACTCTAACAGAGAGCGAGAGGATTTTCAGATCCATAGGGAATTAATTATGAAAATTAACCCTTAATGAATTCGAAAAGTCGACTCGAAGTTTCGGGTGCTAGGTTCATCAATAATGAAAGTGAGAGGGTGACACGCGGCAGCCACATGGAGAGATGACATGTGCCGGCTGGTGAGACCAAGGCGCAAGCGTTACTGAGGTTTCATTGTCAAGTGGCGCCAATCGGGGCTGCATTCATTAAACCCACTCGCGTGGCCTTCTCCTGGGAATTAAGGAATGCCAACCTCTACTTTCTCTCTGGCCACTCATCTCAGTTCGCCTTTTGGATGAAGCCAAGAGCAAAAGCCAGATGTCGAGATAAGATTAGATGAAAAGAGTGACTCCAGCCCAAAGTGGTTTAGCAGTACTTGAAGCTATCCAAGTGAAGTGATAGATTAGAGTGCACAAGTTGAGACAATCAAAAATCGATTGATGGCAGTGGCGAACATGCAAACATGGCCCATCAAGTGCTGTCGCGCGCGCACCCGGCCCGAGTCTGATGCCAGGCACCACTGAGTGTACCGAATTCCCGAGGATGGTGAACATTAAAAGAGGACCACGAGTGCCGCCGGTGCTGCAATCTATCAACTGGGCCTCATCATACTGTAACGATGAGAGAGTAGAGCATCCAGTGAGTGCAGTGGGCCATTTAAATAGAAAGTAGCAAACGAGCAAGTGAGAGAGAGAGAGATCAGTAATCCGGCAAATGGCGCGCTGACTTCACTGATCAATATCACAAGCAAGCAAGGACCGAGTCTAATGAATTCCTAGCGGGCTTCAACTGCAATGGAAACCGATAACGACCCAGCAATATTGCCATATTAATAAGCAATTGGCGGTATTTTTAACTTCATCACTCGTCGTACCCTCAGTCGGTAAGCTTCTTACAGAGCTCAAGTGAGAGTGAGTACTTCAATTGATTGTCGATCGTTGGCAAACATCGAGAGGGCGACTGCAGTTGAAAGCGGGACATAAAAACGTAAAATTGCCTCGCGAGATTGCCTTTGGTGAAGAGGCTTGGGGGACCGGGAATCGGACCGAGTGGAGTGGCCAATTTGTTTGACCGCAAGCGAGCTGACTTGACTGGAGCCAACTTGGACTCGTCGCGGTGACGGTGGTGGCCAATCGGTGCCAAGCCAGCCTCACTCACTGCACACCATTTATCAAGTAGTATGCTGTGTCGTCACTTCTGGTGAAACTTTAAAGCCAAAGCTACGGTGGCGATGGCAGTAGGCATCGATTGGCAGCAAGATGCAAATGACCGTCTCGCTGTGCACCACCGGAGCAAGTGTGCCAATGGCAGCAAGGGTCGAATGCAATGCAATGTTTGCGATTGTCGCAGGCACGAATTGACTTGTCTCGCTAATGGACGTTGCTCGAACTGCACTCGATCCGCAGTCCTCGAACAAGGTCCACCAACAGATGCGATCTGTGGGTCGAGTCCGGCGACAGCTAATTTAATGTAATGAAAAAGAAGTGAGCGTAGAGCGAATCCAGGAAATGAGCACAAAGAAGGGATTAGGCGCGCCAATGTCTATCGGACGAGCGATGTGCGACCTCGCCGCCCTCTGGCCACCGAGCCACTGGCCCCTGTTCCAGCCATTGTCCACCCCAGTTGTCGCCAAGCTTTAATCAAAATTTCATCGGATTGCCTCGCTTCGCAGTGACCATTTATTTCGTCTTTCTCCCGATCGGATCTCTCCCCTGGAGTGCGTCTCCCTTGCCCACTAATACCATTCTTGCCGGTAAGGAGCGACGAGCGAGGCATTGAAAACCAAATTTCCGACTTGAATCGACAAGCCTCCACTTGCCAGTGTGTTTGTGAGCGGCGTGAACGTCTTTTTTAAAGTTGAAAAAACTTTAAAAGCAAACCATTTTCCTCTCGAATAGATCATTCTTATAGCGAGGAGCCATAATTCATTTTAAATCCAGCTAGTCAGTCAATGGATGAGTAATCAGTGAGCCAAAGTGAGCAAGCAACACGCCGCATCCGGAGAGGGTGGTCGCACAATAGTGCGCATCCAGTCACCGCCAACACTACCAACCAGCTTTAATCATGGATGTAATTAATATTTTAACATAACCACGCCAGCCATTTGGCTCAATGAGTAAGGACAATACCAGCCAGAACCTTGAATACCCGAAAGAATAGCAAGAAGAAAGTGAATGCAACTCAGATTGACGCAATGCCTCACTGAGCATCACAAAAGTCAAGTTAATCTTGTACTGGTTAAGCAACCCTGCACAACTAAACTTACTTTTATTCGAATTTATAAATATGACCAACTAAACAGACTGACTATAACCATTTGCATAACTATGCTTAATTATAGAAGCCATACGTTTTTTATGGACAGCGCTTACTAAGCAACTAATCTAATATTTGGTTAAGTTTCGTTCAATTCTGCAAAGCACCAGAAAAACAATTTTTTGAATGTTGATTAAACTTTTAAATAGCTGATGGTTATCAAAGTACAAAGTAATTTATGAAGTGATTTGATTGGAATGAAGCAAGTTTTACTTCTCTTAAGTATAATCTTGTTGCAAGTAATCAAGCTATCAAACCCCTTTGGTGCCATCGAGTGTAACTTTGTGTAATGAGTGTGTTCTCATCGCACTGTGTGATCACAAACTACAAATCAGCTCTGGTTGTTGTAACACAACATGCGAACGATGATTAGGGCCCGGGATCGACGAAGTAGGATGCGGCAAGCGACGGCGGTAGTAAGCGATCAATTATTTACCACCACCAGGCACCGCTGGCAGAGTGCGTAACGAGATAAAGCAGACACGAGATTAGTCGGCTCGATCCAACCAAGTTGGCACCAAGGGGCGAGCGAAGCCCATATTAATCAAGACAAATTGCAACCATCTTACTACGATGTTGTCCATGTTGTCAATAATTAATATCAATTCCAACGAGACTGCAGTGATCGGGTGGCGCGCACGCGTTGACAGTGTGGCTTGTCGAAACGCCACCACTGAAATATCCACACTTTCTGGTACACACTATCTGGTACCTTTCAAACTCTCCAGTGTGTGCAGCGATCAACTCGCGGACAATTTTAATTTGCCTACTGGACGGTAGTGCATTCAAATTGAAGTGCGCGACAATGTCAGTGAAGCTTAACATCGGACATTTATTATTCACCCGTGAATGCAAAAAAGAAACAGTAACAAAAATCCAATCCTTTACTCTGTCAACAAAGTGAATGATCAATTAAACTAGAAGAGATTTTGTTTAGAAAGTACCGACTATTTCCCAAGAGTCCAAAGTAATTTGATAAACCTTTGTAATTTTGCTTCTCCAAATTCTCAAATTGATGAGAAACAAAAAAAATTGCAGGAGTCTTATGACTCGGAAAATACTGATACCGGGTAGAGTCTAATATCCGGGTGGTCTGGCAATAACTGCAAACGAACAATCGATTGCCAATCGTCAAGTTGACAAATGACCAAATGATGCCAGTGATAGCCATCCACGAGTCATTTGCATGAATGAGTCTCGGATTGAAGTCAAGTCAAAGCGCATCAGCTTCACAGAGGTATAACTCCCTACGCACAGCGGAAATGTTCGTAACGATCGCATTGCATTCAGACGGAAAGCTTCGGTGCCACTTTGGACACCGGTCAAGCCAGCTCACCACGAGTAACACCAGTTTAGGTGAGACGGTGGCAAAGAGCGAACAGAGGAAGAATAGTGTCGGATTTTTACGGGTAGCTGACTTGTCACCATCATTAACACGAGCTCGAATAAACTTGATCTGACTCGCGTGGCCAAAGCATGTTAATGCATGCTGCGCGCCAAGCAGTGAGGCATTTGTCATCTATGCATCAATGGCGCCGATGAACGAGCGGTAGAGGTAAACATAGGTACAATGGCCAACTGGCTACGCTACACTACTCGCACCATTAATGTCACAGCTTGTGGCAGTGTGGTACGGGCTGAATTGATTCAGCAAGCCTCTACACACACTACAAGCATGCTTTAGCCAGACGGTTAGAGAAGGCTAGCCTTGGCCCAGCCAGAATGGACAGAGACCTCGATCGATGCCATGCTGGCTGTACGGATTCGCTCGACCAGTGTCGTCGATTAGCCCTCGCCGCTTCTCTCGAGCCTGGCCCAGATCTCGGTGGCACTGTGTGTGTAATTACAACTCGTAGCGTCTGCTTTGTTGCTTAAGCGATGTCGTCGTCACTGCAGCCAACATGGCCATTAAAAAGTACCACATTTGCACCCCGGACGAGTAGTTTTAATTGAGACAAACAGAAACAAAAAACTAAGGCTGCTACACTTACCCGGGAAAACTATAGTGAGCACTGATTGTAGACAGTTGAGTCACAGAATCCTCGTCAGAGGCAGCCACAAGAGCAATTAGAATAATTGAAACACAATGGAGACCGTGAGTTAGTCGACTCGAGTTCTAAATTGATTGACGCGATTACCAGAGATGCTACTCGTTGGTGAAGAATGCGCAAAACGAGAAGCAATAAATTTCTATGCAAATGCAGTTCCAGGCAGTGGCTTTTGGAAATTTACAATTTAATTTACCACAACAAAGGTGTGAGTTCGAGAACAACAAACTCGACCCAGTGGAACCACTTCACTAGATGGCAGGCAGTCAAAGTTGTCATTAAAATTTCAAAGCTCATATACACCAACACAGGTTGCGGTTGGCTTGATGGTGATTATGCAAATTGAACACTAACCACACTGTTCGATGATGCGGAGAGCTCTAGTGTGATGGTAGGGTTGCGGTGTCAGATGAATGGAGAATGACGGTGAGGTGAACAAGTGGGCCCGGGCATCACTTGGCGCGCTGCAAGTACGGATGGCAGCGTCAGCTTGGCGACACTGGACGCGACTGGCGAGACGGGTCCCGCGCAATACCCGCTCGACGCCACATCAGGCGCCCAGCTGCTAGTGGCCTACCCTGACGCGTCCACTGAGGTAGTGGCTAACCACACTGAGCACTTGCTCTACTCCCCCACCAACCACCACTCATCCAGTGTATACCATCTTCGAATCTCAAGCATATCAATCACTAAGTTAGGTTACATTTAATTGTGGGAAATAATACTTAAAATAAAATGTTAAAATTAATTCAATTTTGAATAAAAGTTTTTCTAATGTCAAGATAAGAGATACTAGAACCTAAATAAATCAACCCGACATTTACTCTAGTCTACGGACGGCCCAATTGGGTTGGTAAACAATTATTTTTAAATAATAAGCAGCAGACAAGGTCTGCAACATGGCTTGTCTACAGCTAAATACCTCAAGGAGCAGAGTGAAGCAAGCTACAAGCAAAAATGCTAGCACG
>DVQH01001039.1:0-15315 GCA_018231625.1 Papilio phestus | reverse complement strand
GAGAGAGAGAGAGAGAGAGAGAGAGAGAGAGAGAGAGAGAGAGAGAGAGATTCTCCTCTGATTTCTCTTGTCATACAGTCTGCACACCACATTGGCAATAGTGGTGAAATAGAGTGGAAATTGGTAGAACCACCCGGGAGGCGGACAAAATGTAACCGTATTACGAGTAGAAGCAAAAATCATCATAATCGTCAAATAGACTAATAAAAAGCATAACCCAGAAGCTCACCAGAGAGACCGGCCTGATTTGTGTTAAACACATACCTAGTGATGGATTCTATTTTTTAAAATTCCACTTCTTTAGAGTTTGCCTCAAAGGTTATTTCAAAATTTAATCAAAATATAATCAACAGAATTGATAAATTTTCCAATAATATTACACTTTCCTGTTTATTCATCATATATATTAGGAAATTTTTGAATGCACAGAATAAGAGTGATTATATTGACACACTGAATTGGAATTTTACAGTAGAATTTTTCTAGACTTCGTGTCAATATGCGTTTTTAAATCTTTAATGTAAACTTTAATCATTGTTTTTTTTGTAAAACAAGCAAGATAAAACGATAACATTCAAAAATGTATAGAAATTAATTGTATATTAAAGGAAAACAAGCAGAAGTTTTCACTCGAATAAAAACGAAGCGTTTTTTATAAGGTTTTTTCTACTTTGCTCATGGAAACTTTGGGCAAGTAATCTATAAAAATCAGAGCCTTTTTTACTGTACATTTAAAGGCAAACTGAATGGGTGCGTTCCGTGAATTGTTTGGAGCAATCAAATTGATTAGTGCGTGAAATTTAATTACCAAACTAGAGTAAGAGTTACGAGTGCACACTGTGCAAGTAGAAGTTCCAGTGAACACACATTCCACCTCTACATTTGTGACCGAGATGAGTTCTCTCTCTCTCACTCTCACTTTTCCGATGGAAGCTAGTAATCTCTGAGATGCACAAGAAGCCTAATTAAGCATGTGCTAATTCCCAAAAAGAGCAATATGCGTGCGAAATGAAAGGGTTTTGAAGTTTAATTATAATTTGCCGAAAGAGATATGTGTAAATCGGGGAGAGAGAGCGAGTGAGAGAAAGAGAGAGTGAGAGAGAGAGAGAGAAATATAGAAGATTTTGTAAAGCACACCACGATGGCAGAGTGAAACCCAAGAGATGATGTAGTGCGATGTGAGATGAGAAAGTCTCCGAGAGAGAGAGAGAGAGAGAGAGAGAGAGAGAGAGAGAGGGTTGAAAGGGGTGTCTAAAGAAAGGTGGAGGGGGGAAGTTTTAATGAATTGATCTCATTAATCACTTTTGCACTATGATGATGATAATGGCACAGTGAGGAGGAGATAAAAAGAAAGAGATTAAAGAGGAGAGAATGAGAGAGAGAGAGAGAGAGAGAGAGAGAGAGATGCAAAGGAGAAAAGTGATCTAAAATTAAAATAACTTGGAAATTTCATAATAATAATAATAATAAATAATTATATTTTGCATAATAATAATGGCGTTCCCTCAACAATGATTAAATACCGCGCTGTAGTTCAAAAAGAAAGAATATTCAGAGATCTAAATTCTTGAATGTTTGAATATTCATTGCTCAATAATATTGAAATTTTTTGCTGGTATTTGGATTGCGTGACAAAGTGAAAATTATCTAGTTAAATATGATTATTATTATCGATAAACAAAATAAAACATTGAAACAACATAATTTTGCAATAAAAACGATGAGTGTGCAAATTCCTCACAATCTTATTATATTCAAGCAAACTAAATTAAAAAACGAAATTTTGTAAGAAAACAAATCAAACTGCATGAAACGTAGTGTAAATATGTTGCAATGTTGTGTTGGATTTAGTGTCTCAAATAGGATTCAGCTGCAAAGCAAATGCACAAAAATCTGCTGGGAATTTGAAAGGAATTACCAAAAAAGGATGACAGGAATTATGTATGATTGCAAAACCCATTTAACCAGGTTCGACCGATTGGAGTGAGATTTAAATTTGAAAATCAAATCCCAAAACAAATATAACAATAAATATAGTGTGATGGGTAGCATTGCAAATGACCTTGCTTTGCTTTGCTGTAGCATTCGATCTACTCTCCTCTCGCGATGCTAATTGAAAAGCAGTCTCAACACGCAAATGCAACCACAAACTGTTAAGAAAGTCTTCCAAGTCATTAGCACTCGTAGTGGTGTGCCTTCTACAAAAAACATTTAGTGAGAGAGAGAGAGAGAGAGAGAGAGAGAGAGAGAGAGAGAGAGAGAAACCCAATGAAATTTGGTACGCTAAAGTATTAAAACCACAATCATCATCTGACTAGTAATAGTCTCTAGAAGTAATAATAATAGCCAAAAAACGCACACAAACATTAAAGACATGTAAGATTCATAGTTTTTTCCAATGGAAAAAGTAGCGGAATTGCATTTTGAAAAAGCATTAGCGGTGGAAAATGTCACATTAAGAATGGATAGAAAGAAATTGTGTCTAATTAAACGGATTCGATCGGTTGAGTGATGGGAGAAGCAGAGGAGCTAAGTTTGAGTTCAACTTGCACCAACTTGCTCTCCACCTTACTTGCTTAGTTTCGATGCCTTCTCGTTTGTTTGTTTGTCTCTTCTACTGAATATACAGACCTACTAACTCTTGATTACCCTCTTTGATTATTACAAACTATACTATTGCAAGAGAAAGAGAGAGAGAGAGAGAGAGAGAGAGAGAGAGAGAGAGAGAGAAAATCACAAATCAATACCAAATAAAAGAAAAATAGACTTGAAATATATTACATTATCATCAACAGTATTACATCACCTAAAGTGAAATAAAATAACAAATCAAGACTTCGATTGCAAGGAAAGGAAGAAAAGTAAATAACGGAGAGAGAATGGAAAGGAGAGAAAGAGAGAGAGAGAGAGAGAGAAAAGAGGCATTTTGAAGAATCGACAAGAAAATATCGAATTCTCTGTAGTCTTTTAATCTAGTTTCAAGTTTCGGATTGATTCGAGAACGAATTCGAAAACGAAGATAATAATAATAATGGGCAAAAGAGAAAAGTGAGAAAATGGCTTTTAAATAACGCAAAAAATGATGCCAGTAAATGATGATGATGAAAAGTGTATTATTAAAGTGTTGTGCCACATTTTTTCCTGTGTATAGAAAAGTCCATTTTGAAGTTGAAGCAACAACACTAGCAATAGTCGCCAAAACAATGAATGATTTTCTAGATTTTAAAGAATGAAAGCTGAGAAAAGCATTAATCATCCTTTTTAACATTAATAAATATATACTGTTTTGTAGTGTTGAAGCGATAATGGGAAAATTTAAAACTATTATTGTGTAATATTGATCAAAACTAACCAGTAAAATTATTTTAATTAAAATTTTCCAAAGTTATTTTTATTAAAACTAACAGTTAAAGAAAAGTTATTTCATCTCAAACATTAAACATGCATAATGAAAAAATATAGTTTGTTCTTAAACTAAAGTCAGTGTGCGTTGTTTTCGAAACAGAATAACAAGCAAAAAAACAGTTCTAAACTCTACTCACCGAAGCATTCCCAAAGACTGAGGCAGGAATAATCTGTCAAAAGAAGCCGAATTAAAGATACTATACACGCTTCTTGCTTTCAATAGTTTTACCTATAGTGGTACTTCAAGTTTTACTTGCTTCATATTACTCATTTCAATATTTATTCGATATATCGATAATGGCACTTTGATAACTGACATCAGTTAAAATAGAACTCCACTAACAGGAAGTTCGATTTTGGTAACATTCACCTTCACTCGTTTCAGGCTACAATCCTCCAAGAAGTCTTCTCTTGTTGATGTTAAATAATAGTTTAGAAATTAAAAACACAAAAATTATTATTATTCTATATTTAAAGCAAAAATGTATTAATTATGGTTGTAAAAATGAGAAAAATTATAAAATAAATTTATATTTGTTAATTATAAAGTGAAAAATGTTGAGGTGTGCCGAAATAGTGGGATAGATCTATATAAGAGCTTTGTGGGAGGAAATAGTTGTAGCTGTGTAGTGGTGGAGTGTTGCGTGTGTGCTCACAATTCCTCGGTGAGTGTTGTGTATGTGTGTGTGTGTGTGCAGTGTGTTGAGCAGCGCGCAGTTGCCTCACACTTGCATGTTTTGCTCCAAACCAACTACGTTTTGGAGCTTATCTTCGCCATAGTTGCTTATTTTCAAGGTACTTTATACCATGATGATTCATCATCTTCTTAAGCTTTAATCAAGATTTTGCACTCTCTTTAACTTTGTCAATACTTACACATCTTTTGCTTTGTTTTGGATTTTCAGGTTCGCAACTATACCCGTTCAACAACTTTACAGTCTCAACAAACACTTATTTCTTTCAGGTAAGTTTTGTATATTTTTAATATTATTTTTTCTTTTTTAAGATTTTCCCGGTGACTCGCTTTGGCAAGTTGGCTTCATTCCTAAATTGATATTTTTGCTGAGTTTATATTTTAAAAAATCAATAGTTATTTTAGCAATCTACTTTAGTAATGTTTTACCCTGACTCTTTTCAGATTTGAGAGTTTTATGGTATTTTCAGCATTTTTAAGTTTTAGTTAGATAATTTTGAAGATTGTCATCGTCATGACACAAAATTTAATGAGTAAATCTATCAATTGTGGGCCAATTAATTCTTAGTTTACGGATAATGCATTGTCCTTTATCGTGATTGTCATTATCAAATTCCATTCATTTTTATGTTCTTTTGTGCACATTCCTTCGGTTAACCAACTTTTTTCTTTGATTCTCCCCTCATCGCTTTTCATCTTGTCTTGTTATATTGTTTTGTATCTTATAATCCACTCTAATCGCATTTTTCTTGTTATTTTCTGATTTTCCTTGTTGCTTGCCATTCTCAGCATTCACGCGCAATTTGCTCATTTTCTGCTCGGTTCCATCCTCAATTAACTCTGAGAACATAATGAGGACACGGAGAAGTGGCACTCTGTATTCACTTGATCTTGTCTTGTAACTAAATTGTCTCACCCTACCTGCACATATATCCTTTCTTGTCATTCTCCATTTATTTCACTGTTTTTCTCATTTGCTGAGAAAACTTAGACCTAGTCCAATTGTTCCACTCTTTATTCCCTTCCAGCGAAATTTCATTTTCATTTCCCTTTGCACTCTTTGGGTCTCCTCTCTTGCACCACTTTCATCTCAACACTTTCATACGCGTGTTTCTCTTTCTTTTCTAATTGAATTAACCAATCGCTTGCTTGACTTGACTTTTCTCTCCAACACGCACACCCAAATGGCAACTCATTGCACTTGTCACTTGGATTTTTCGTGAGCTTTCTCATTTTTAATTAACTTTTTTCTCATTTGAGTTTTTTTGCTAAAAGCAAAATGTTATTTCAGATGAGTATTTTGATCGTGGTTCTTGTGGGAATAACATTTGACATTGGATTGTTTTTAATACACAAGTTATTTTTTATTTATTTAAAATTTATGTATTTTTGATTTTTATACTTTTATTATTATTAGATCTCGCCGCTAAATCATGCGGATTTCAGTGTTAAGCCGTCAATTATAATGCATAGATAGATGGCGATAGGGTACGATTTGGAAGCGAGATCTAATGTTTAATTATTTTATTTTGTTTCGCTACCCAATTGTACTATTTACACTATCGCCATCTATGCATTATAATTGAAGACTAATGCTTCATCGCACGATTTATTGTCGAGACCAAATACCAAAAAATCGACTATAAACCAATTATTTTGTTTTTGCAAGTTTTGTGGATTTTTCTCTAGCCTAGTATAGGAATGTGTCTTTAGCACTATTTAGGCGGTCAATAACTTTCTTATTCTGTCGTATTGTATATGAGTTTCCAATTTCATTTCAATTTGCAGCTCACTAGTTCACCCACACTCTGCTTCTGTCATTGTCTTTCCTCTCTCTCTCTCCCTCTGGTTTGGTCTTCGGTTGGTTGCTGCTGCTGGCTTCCCTGCTATTGACTCGTTTCTCTGCTTCTGGTGATGAAAAGTAATTTAGAATGGTTCTTGTCGTTCTATTCTCTCCAATCCAGTCGATATCTTAATTATTTGTCTTTTCTTTTTTGCTGTGCTGCTTCTGCCCATCTGTTGGTTTCACTTGGCTTGCCGTTTCTTATGTACCCAACCTTATCACACGATGACCAGAGGTTATTTTTTATTCGTTTTCATTAAGAGGAAAGTGGTTTTATTTCAAGTTTTTGGTTTCGCATTTTTGTCGGAATAGTTAGTGGATTCATGTTTATGGTCCGGTGAGATTTTATAATGAAAAAAAGATGAATTGCAATAAAATACTTATCTATCAATTGTGGGTTTCTTTTACTGTAGTTATAGAAAAAATAATTGTATTTTATTATATTTGTTTATCGACTATTTTTTATGTAATTGATTTTTTTTAAAGTAAAACGTTTTCCTACTAAGAATCATTCTTTAAGATGGCGATTTTATTATTTTTTTCATTTCATTATGTCACTCATCTGGCAATTAGGTTGCTTCCGATTGTCCCTAGTTGCTTCTCGGAAATGAATCACACTAGTGGCCACTAATTGTTTTTGAGAGAGATAGCGATGTTTAGTGGTGAAGAGGATAAAAGCAAGTTTTTTTAAAATTGGAAACAAACGTTTCTTTGTGGGTTGTGATAGCTGTAGCAAAAGTTTTTGGTTTCGTTCAGTTAGTCAAACACAATGAGAAAAGAGATAAAAACAAACTTTTCTAAAGCGAAGAGATTATTATAGTTAATGATGACAATGAGTTTAAAAGACCTTGCCCCATGGTCATTGTTAGTGGCACAATTAAAGTGAAATTCGAATGAAACGAAATTAGGTTCAAAATGGCTCGTTCCGAAAGATTCGATTTCAATGTTAGTCTTTTGGAATGTCATTAGAGATGGTGATGGTGTCTTGGCATAAACTATATCTCTTCCTCTCTGCTCAATTTGCGAAGTGTTTTTGTTTCTCTGGTTGACTAATTGGGAAGTACTCTGCGCGCTTCACTAAGTGACATCGATGATGAAGCACGATGAGATTTTGAGGCATTGCCGACTAATGATCAGTGTTGTGCACGCCATCGTCGAAGACTCGCCTTCTTAGTACGACCATTCCAATCAATTAGCTCTCTTTCTCTCTCCCTTTTCTCCTGACTTTCTTCTTCACAAATTGGCCATTCCAAGTGACACTATCTCTCTGCTGCTAGTCAGCCCATAATCTCAGCATCCACCGCTCGTAATGTCCACTCTGGCACTCAGTTCGGTGATCGGATCACTTCGCACAGCGCCATCTCCGATACTACCGTTATTTCTTCTAATTTATTTCACTTTAATCTTCTTTATGACCCATTCACAAGGCGCACCCTCGGTGGTGGATACTTTGTTTATGTGCACTCTATTGAAAGAAAAGAATATTTTTACTTTAAATTCTATACTTACTGATTTATAAGACTATCCCTATTATTATAGAATATATTTAGATTTTCAAAAATTTTATTAACCATGCTTTATTATTTTTTTAATTAAAATATAATTTTATAAGCTAAAGTTGATACGCATGTTTAAGTAGAAAGTTTACTTTGACACGCCTATCTAGTGAACCTATGTGTAATCATTTGTTTTTCCTACAATAGATTATTAGAAAAACTAACTTCTTGATCTCTCTTCCGTTGATTATCTTGTTGGTGGTTGAATGTGTTAGAAGAATCATGGACTCTAGTAATGCCAGCTTTGGGTCAAATGACTCACTAGCCGAGTCGTTTTTGGCCGAGATTAACTCTCGACAAAACTTGATCAGATACCAAGTTCCTATTCCTTATGGTGATGAATTTGATCTCCAACCATCGGGAGGTATGAATCATAACGCCAACCGAGTATATCAACGTTACAACATCGCGGGTGGTAATTCTGGAAACATTTCGATTCAGCTCAATGCGAATCGTCGTAACAACCCTGGAAACAATCCGAACTCGAGTCAACGTAGTTCTAACAACAATGCGAATCGCCGTAACAACTCCGGAAACAATTCAAACTCGAGTCAGCGCAATGCGAATCGTCGTAACAACCATGGAAACAATCCGAACTCGAGTCAACGTAGTTCTAACAGCAATGCGAATCGCCGTAACAACTTCGGAAATAATTCAAACTCGGGTCAGCGTAATGCTAACAACTATTCAAATCACAACGGCAATTCGAATCACAACTCTGGTGGCACTAGGAATTGCCCTGTTGCAGGTACTAATCGTATCGTATCGCAAATTTACGACAGACCCAACAATCGTCATCTTAGCATTAATCGTCAACAAAATCAGCAGAGATACAACCCGAACCAGTTGATGGAAAGAGTGCGTTTGGACGATACACAGTCAATCGAGATGAGGGAACTTCGCAAATCTATTCTTTCTATTTACAAGTGTCCATTTCGCGAGGAAGGATCGTGCCGCAATGAGAACACACCTGATTTGTGTATGTTTAGTCACCCGGAAACGATTCCTAGTGACCAAAGTAAAACAAGCACAAACGACCAGACAAAAGTTGCATTGCGATCGCTGCCCAGTTGGCTCTGCATCTACCATATCCTTGGAGCTTGCAAACGAGGTTCTAAGAAAGTATCCTGTGATGATAACGAAGTAGAAAGATGCAAAAACGGTGTTCACGTTAACATAGAACAACTGGTTGATTTGGAATCCTTGGAGAGCCAACATGCCCAGTTAATCAAAAACTTTTTCGGTGATGATGGAGAGCGCGAATGCTCGATCTGCTTTGATCGCGTGTTGGCTAAATGCATTCCACGCAACCGCCGCTTTGGTCTTCTGGAAAACTGCACTCACGAGTTTTGTGCTGGATGCTTGCGCATATGGCGACAACGCAACCAGGGTTGCCCTGTGTGCCGTGTCAAGTCGAACCGCTATATCATTCAGAACAGGTGGGTTGAAAATGCTGACGAAAAGCGTGAATTATTCTCCAACGTACGTCCCGATCACCGTCTGGCATTTGCTGGCAACTATGACGATTTTGATGCGTTCACTTCTGGATTAGCGTATGCCATGCAGCAGTTTCTGGTCGACGATGGCTATGACGAGTCTTTCATCTTTGATCCTCTCCCACTGGAAGATGACCTAGACCCATTTGAAGTTGAACTGGAGTGGTGGTGAACTCTACTACTCATTATACTACTTTGTGTTTAGGTATGCATTATTTTTTTAATAATTAAAAAATTGTAACTAATTTGCTTTTTACCTCTTTTTAGATAACCAGTCTCAACGTTGACTTTTTCTACTGATATTTACTTTACAACTGACTGTAATATGTATGTCATACATTTGTTTGTGATCTCTTTATGCCACAAACTCAAATTCTCTACCACACTAGACTTAAATTTTGTATTTTTTACTTATCTCAAAGAAGAAGTTTTTATATGTGATATTTTTTCTCCAAATCTTCATTTTCAGCTGTGTTTTTATTTATCACACTAATAACATTAAACTATTTTCATTGATTAGCCACTCTCACAAATATTTTTTGTTGTAATTAAAATGTGGTATCGAAAACGGTTGTCGAAGGGAATCAAAATAAATAGACTTAAGAGATATCGTTGTTGGGGTGTGTCAATCTCGCTCTCATTGCATGATGATCGGTTGTGTGTGTGTCTGTGTGGAATCTCTAAGGACCAAGTGGGACCAATCAGCATGGTTGGTTGGCAGGTTGCGAGAGGCGTGTGCTCACCATAAATTGAAATTAATTGATCGACTTGTGTGCCTCGGACATAGTGTCGATCTTTCTTCTTTCCTGATCGCGTCCAATTGTTTTGTCACTGGAAATGAAATGAGAGAAAACAAAACAAATGGTACTGGCATATAAACCCAAAAAATATTTCTGGAATACACTTGCATTCTAAAAAGGACAATTTTTGTGACAAGTTATTGGAAAACAACAAATAATAGAATAAAACAAATAAAAGAGTGAATTATGAATATATAGAATCAAACTTAAAACCCAAGAAGGTTGTAAATTAAACTAGGACTTGATGAACTTGTGTATAGTTAATAATCGTGTTTACTGGAAGGTTATTTTGCCGTGCCATATTTCTTGTTTGGTTTGGTTTGATGATGTCTGCCGGCCAAGGAAATTCTTGACACGCGCTGCAAGTGCCAAACACACCTCAAGGTCCATCGACTTTTCTGGTTGGCTGGCTCACTGGCCGGGACTAAATTCAATTAATCTGTCTTTCTCTTTCTCACTCACTCATCGAATCGAAGGTCCCGGGCATTGGTCAGCACAGAGACGGGCACGTTCTTCGGGTCTCGTCGACGTTTCGTCTTGGCTTTCGTTTTCTCTCTTGCGCCCGAAACCAAAGAGAAAAATATTTTTCTCATTATCTCTCACTTCTTCCAATGGTGACTCTCTGATTAAGAATTCTAGTCCATGGTTTCACCCGCCACACGAGTCCGGGTGAAAAAGTTCGGGCGCTCTCTTTGGCAGGCAACCTACCACCGGAGCGAAGTCTTCGATTGACAGGACCCAGTCCCAGGCCAACATCGTCCCAGTCTCGTCAACACTAGCTTGCTAGGTCTGCTCGACTTTGCCAATTCCTGCTAAGCAGCGCCTAGGAAACCACGAGGTGGCAAAGATACTAGAAGGCAAAAAGTTATTAATGGCTCCACTTCTCTGTCATTCTCATCGAGCCTAAGAATTACAATCGCTTTTCCCGGAATTTCATTTCCGGTCTCGCGGTGTGAAATGTAATTAAAACTAGACCATTGAAGGAAAATGAATGAGAAAATGGTTTTGGTTGGAGTGAAGACAAATCAGACGAAACCGGAACAGATTCAACAAAGTTTAATGAGTTTTGAATTCAATAGTTATATCAAGTTAAATAAATTCTTGAGATTTTCCAATGCTCATTATGGCTTTACATGTTTAGCGTTAACATGTTAACAATAGTTTCGATCCTGTCTTGTTCAATACAGTTTATTTGGATCGATTTTGGCAAGTTTTGACATTTCTTTCTCATATATATTTGTTTTTTATTTCGTTGACACGTCATGTTTGTCTTTTGTTTTTTGCTTTCTTTCTTAAATGTCAAATATTTTGTGAAATAAATATTTTAAAATGATTCGAAATAAAACGTTCAGTCTTTATAAAAAAATTTAACACCCATTAACAAAATTATTTGTTTTATTCTGAGATTCTTATTCGCATTTTTTCGGTGTGATTGAGTAGAAGAATTTATTGGTTTTGTTTCTGGCTTATACTTCATTTCATGGTCTTCTTGAGACGGGAGACACTACTTGATATGCAAACGATATTGCAATTCGAATAAAGCGATTCGCATTTGAGAGAATTTGCAAGAGAATGAAGATGCATTGAAATTCGTCTCTCTCTCTCTCTCTCTCTTTCTTTCTCTCTCACGACTTGTCTGACTTTTGAGGAGATTTTTCTGATTTGAGATTGTGTGCGATTGATTTATGTTAGTCTCGTATCGCTGCCGCGCGGAACTTCATAAGAAATCTTTCCCACTAAATCTCACGGTTTTTGAATTGCAAATTCTCTTCAGGATTTCCCTCCTTTTACTCTTGTATTTTATTTCAATTGAATTGCGTTAAAGTTTCTTCGTAATTGAGAGAGAGAGAGAGAAAATTTTTCACTTTTTGAAAATAAATCATTGAATGAGTGAAGAACCTTCGAGAAAAGACCCCTTTCGGCTTTTGGCTCATTTAGCCCTCAAAGTTCACACACACCCAAGCCAATTCTTCACTATGGTCTGGTTCTATGCAGCAGTGAGTTAGCCGCAAAGATAAGCTTACGCCAATTTATTCTTTTCTCTATTTTCTCAAATCGAGGGGAATGAGTCTCGATAACGAAGGGGTGTGTGTGTGTGTGTGTGTGTAAATGTTCACTATAAATTATGATCAAAACTGTTTTGGCTAAAATTTATTGTTGTGTTGTGCATCTAGTTGAAGATATAGATTATGCAGATGTAGTCTTTCTCAAATTGAAATTATTTTAAAAGAAGCCAAAAATTGCGTGTAAATTGTGTAATTTGACTTCTACGTATTCTTTTTCAAACAAACAAAGTTTAAAATTGCTTTTCTTAATTTCTTGTTTTTTAATTTGTTGTAAATATATTTAAATTTGCACTTGGATTTTATTAGATCAGATTTCATAGATACGGTTTGAAATTATCATTATTGTTTTGATATAAGCAACTCATCTAAATTCCGATTTGGCTAATTCAATTCAACTTGATGCGTAATGTTGGCTTTGATGTTGTGCGTATGGCTCGTGCCACACAGACAACTATTTGACAAATAGCATCGTTTGTGTTCTAGATGTTCTCTTTTCAGTTGTCTTGTGAACAATTCCTCGGAATTGAGACTAACGCCAAGTCCACTAGTTTTTCTTTCTTTTGTTTGTCTTTCTTCTTTTCATGTCTCGTCGAAAACCGGAAAGCACCAAATGTCGATAGCAAATTCTGTCCAGTGCCTTCTTGTTTGTTTGTTTACCATCTCAAAACTATGCTACATTTTTATAAGAAGGAAAAATCAATTGAGAAACCGGGAAGAATTCTTCCGACTCTGCAATTGAGACAATTTCTTATCTTTCTTAAGCTCATTTCATGAACTCTCCAGAAGAAAATCGCATGATCATCTTGCTATCTTAGAGAAGCTCATTTGAACCTCCCACCATAATCAAATCTTCTTAACCTTCATTAATAATTTGTCATAGATTCGATCGATTCCCATCGCTTCTTTTTGCTATAAAAATTTTGGATTTTTACTTTTTTTGTGGAGCAAAATTGAATTACATACCAATTGCGTTCTTGTTTTAGTTATTTTTTGTGGTTTTGGCTTTGTTTGTAAAGTTTCATTTTTTCTAACTTAATTTTTCTTATAAATTTTACAGAGAATTTTTCAACCCAACCGAGATGTTGAATTGTGGAGTGTGGTTTGAAAATGCAACGATCAATGCCGCTGCTGTGAAGAAGACTCAAACAACTCAGATGCCATGCAAAAGTGACCAAGATGCAATCTTGGTTTGAATCGCCGTCCTGCCCAACAATGTTGACTCAATTAGTTGACCGGGATCGATACTATCCCTCACTAGCCACACTATTCTCCTCGGCCAAATACCGGACGCGTCGAAAGTATGGCCCAGGAAAATCACGGTCTCGTGTTACCTCATCATCAAGTCCCCCTTGTTCATTGTTACCCCATCATCACCACCGCCATTCAATCGCCTTTTACTTGTTGTTGTTTTGCTTGTTATTCTTATGTTGTTCATCGCGTTGTCTGTGTTCATATCTGCCCGAGGAGACTTTGGGAATGAGTGCGAAGGCCTTGGCGCTGGGTGGAGCGGCACCAGCGCCAGCAGGCAACTCGGTGTCGGCCTACTGTCCCGCGGTGTGTGTGTGCATCTGGAAGTCGGGCAAGGAGACTGCAACCTGTGATCACCGGTCTCTAGTGTCGGTTCCACATGGCCTCGCCACCACAACCCAGATGATCGACCTCTCTGGCAATCCGCTCACTCACCTCCCGCCTAACGTCTTCCTCGACCGTGGTCTAGTCAACCTTCAGCGCATCTTCCTCGTCAGTGCACAGCTAGGTAATGTTTCTTTTTTCTTCTAATGAGAACCTATTTTTATTTTTATTTTTTACCACTGTTGCTTAAAAGCTTTATGGCAGTCTGAAGCTCAATTTCATACATAATAAATTAACGCTGAAATGTACCTTGACACTATAGTGTACTTTTTTATGGTTTTCATTTTCAAACATTAAAGTGGTTTAACTTACATTTTTCAACTTTATAATATAATTATTATTTTATAAATTTATTATTTATTTTTAAAGGTTTAAAAATGCAAATTTAAATATATAAATATAGTTTAAATTCTATAAAAACTGTAGATTTAATTACTGCTACTTTAAAATTTATTTTGTTTTCCATTAGGAAGCTGTAAGCCTGAAAAAGAGTGGAAAAAAGTTGTTACAGTTTTATTTTTTATTTTTTATAATGCTAGAATTTTTAATTATTTTAACCATTATCTTATTCATTCAACCATTTATTAATTTAGTTCATTAACATAGGCACAACCACGCCTATAACAAACTCAAACAACAAAACTTTTTATTTTATTTTAAAAATTTTATTTTATTTTAAAGTTAGGACAAACACCCACCAAAATTCTTTGTTGTTTTTGTTTTGCTATGTATTCAATTTTTTAGTACTTAGCGTAACTCTTGCTTTTCTCTCACTCGTTCACAATCTCCATCTGTTAATTGCTCGTTGGCACCTAGACTGCACCGAGTCATTTTATCTCTCTCTCTCTCCCTCTCTCTCTATCACTCTCATCTTCATAGTCGTTTTAGTAGTTTAGCCGGGCATAGCGAAACAAAAACAACACACTGAAGAAAAAAATTGAGTATTCGTGGTGCACAAAAGCGAACTCTAATGTGAATATATGTGGGTTGGTTGAAGAGGGAAGGGGAGTAGTGAAAAGCAGCTAAGTAATTAATTAAATCCCAATCCAATTAACACACTCCACGGCAGTGGCGACCAACTCTACATTGTGGAGATTCGTACTCATTGTGATGATGGTGTACACAAAGTGAACTAAACGGCAGATTGATAGTAGAAATTCTCCATTCGAGTGGCATAGAATACAAATCAGGCATTGCTAACTATTCAAAGAGTGGCTTTATTAGGAATATTTTTGTAAACTTTAAATAAAAATATTTTGATTGGTTTAGATATTGCAACAAAAATATATATAACTTTAAAATATAGTTTAAATTTAAAGAATGAATTGGTTCACTTTTCCGATTCAATGTTTCTCGATTAGTTTTGCAAATGAGACTAGCATTGTGCACTATAGTGTCACTGTTTGTCCCTTTGTTTCCAGTATTGGCTTAGGGCAGCATGTGTTGTGTCTCGCTTTGGTCATCTCTACCACATGTGCTCCTCTCAATTGGCCACTGCGCGGGAGAGAAATTAATTTAATTACTGATTTAGTGTGGTCCTCTCGTGTGATGCCTGATGTGGTTTGCCTATTCGAGCGTCGGGTTTGTTTTCTCGCCTCCTCTCTTTCTCTATACTATTCTATTCTGTATTATGTCTCATTCAGCTTTAGGGATGGAAAGTAACCCAGGCCAGTGGCCTCACCAACTGTCGGCTTTGAAAAGAGACATCTCAATTGTGGCTGAGAGGCAAATCAAGAGAGTGAGTGGATGAGGAAGCGAGAGAGAGAGAGAGAGAGAGAGAGACGTTACGACTCTGACCTGCCGTTAACCGACCACTTGGCATT
>DVQH01001038.1:0-15324 GCA_018231625.1 Papilio phestus | reverse complement strand
ATTGTAGGGTTATAAGCCGACTTTTCTTAAATTGTCACCTTATAAGCTGGCATTTATGAAATTGAAAGGTTATAACCAGAAATGTGCTCAATGTCAGGTTATAACCAGACAATATTTTTAACAGTGTAGTTATGAGTTTTTATTAGTTATTTTATTCTTAATAATGTCTTGTTCAAGCTCCCAAAAAACTACTAACAGTGTTACTATACCAAACAGTGTTCAAATTGTGGATAACGAAATTAATTAAATTAAATTTGCTCAAATATCTCTTTTTCGTATTTGACATTTGACTTCTTTTATGTGATGAGAAAAGAAAGTGTAAGCTCCCAAAATTGTAAGTTAAAGTAGAAAATAGTACTGTGTTGGCTACTTGGACACGAGTGCACTAGATGTGTTTGCCCTTGGTTTGTTTACATCACCAAGAGACTTCCCAGTTCTCGTCAGCTCTCTTCTTCTTTCTCTGATGTGAAACTACCAAGCTGTGCTATGGCTCATGTCACATCGCCCGCTTCTCAAGGCCTTGACGACCAGAGCTCTCTTGTTCCCACCTCAAACGTTTTCACATCAATCTACTCTTTTCACATAGCATCTCATAGCACACTGTTTGACCTTTCCATCCTCACATCACCATCATCTGCCATCTTAAATATTTCAAACTAAAACTAAAGCAGGGCGTGTCTTATTTAATTGTAAAACTGTCTTGTGCACCATCTACACACATCACATCATTTACTTATTTTCATCGTTATTCTTGTTTGTTGATTGTCATTCGAACAAAACAATATAGCGCAAAAAACAAGAAGTGAGTAAGAGACAAATAAATGCAAAATTTTGATGACATTCCTTCTCTCTCCCTCCGTTTTTTAAGAAAAAAAGTGTAGCATCAATCAAACTTCAATATTATTAGTAAAATTTTTTAAGGTGCATCATCATGCCAAAAAATTATTGTTTTGTCAACTCAACAATTTTAAAGAAAAAATTACTTTATTTTCTTTTAAAGTTACAAACTGTCATTTTAGGAAAAAGTCTTAATCACAACAAAAATTAAATTGATAAAAAAATAATTGTTAACTATGTCCTAAGGGCTTGCAAGCTCTTGAATAATTGACTTCTAATGAAAAAGTGCGCGTGAGTTGATTAGCTAATTAACCATTAAAAATTGAAACAAATTTTTATAATTAAATTCTTTTAAATGTTTACATTTTTATTTAAATTCTGATGAAAACTATCAAACAAATAACAGAAAAAATAATTTAAATAAAGTAAAAAAGTAAATAAAATAAAAATAGTACAGTTAAGCCCACTTTTAGGGTTTGGAGGTAAGTTTGCGCACCAAACGCTTTTTTGGTGAGTATGTATTTACTTACTATAAAATAATCATAATGGATGTATTTTTGTGAAAAAAATATACACGACAAAAATAAAGAGTTTAACGCGTTGCTAATGTGATGTGTAGACTTGAGTTAATAAATAATGTGAAATGATGTGAATGTGAAGTGAGAGTATTGCACTAATGTGTGCCTTCCTATCGTGACCCAGTGCAGATGCTCGTTTATAAACTTTAAATTTACTTATAGATTCACTAATATTTATGAACTGCAATTTAAAATGCCACATTAATTCTCCTATTTTATCTCTCTTTCTTGACCAAAATGTTTCGCAAATTATTATCACCGCAACCAAACGTATAAAGAGTGGTGAAGTAAAATGTTTTCTTTGTACTTAACTTTGTCTTTTTGCTCATTCTTGCATGTGGATTGTGGAATTGTGGAGCTTTGACTCTATAAACCATAAACGGATATGAGATTCTAGTGTTATTGTAAAAATCAATTTAAAGTTTTGCAATATTTAAAATATATATGAAAGAAATATAAACATGACTATAAGATTGCTAGCAGCATTGCACCAGTGAGGCACTGTATCCCATGCTGATTGAAAAAACAATGTTTTTATAAAACTTTGTTAAAGAGATAGAGTGAGAGAAAAAAATAAAAATTCATTTCTATGAGAGCTGTGAAAAACAAAAAATAAATATCGGAAGTGCAATTCTAGATTTAACAAAAGAAATAAAATTACTTTTGCTTAGCACGAAAACAGTTGTTGAGTTTAACAGACCCACCCAACTTGACACGACCGTTGACAACATAGAGCATAGAGTTTTTACTGATATTCCCAACAAGGCCCACCTCAGAAAACTTGCAATGATGCAGAGGTTATGCTATGCTTTCGCTATTGATGGTGATGACGTGAAACTACCGGTGTAGATGATGAATGTTTTACCAGCATTGCAATGATTCCAAGTGAACTTGTACTTGAATGAGGTAGGTTGGAAAAAACAATCACATAGTGGAACAATTTAATTATGATGAGTGGTAGTAGCGCAGAGAGCTTCCAGATTGTGTAAGTTCTCTATACTGCTTATCGAGCGTTCTATCCAAGCTATTTCCAGGTAATTTTCCGCCATCGTTTTTCTTAGGTTCATTAGCATTGGGTAAGAAAGCAAATGGGAGGAGGAATGTAGGATAATTAGGAATTCGATCCGAACAAAGTCTCTATATGAAGCCGATCATTTGTGTGCCGGTTGCTTAGGGTGGTCTCATTTGGAAGTATGTAAGTTTGGAGCTTTCAGCTCGTGTGTCCAATTTTAATTGGAACAACGTTTCTTAGCTTAGCTTCTGACAATCATCTTCGATTGAAAGTCAAGTCGGATCTTATTACATTTCATCAGCAAGTCTCCTCTCCTTTCTTGAGAATGAAAACAACTGGCAAGTAAGCATTAAGTTAATTTCAACCTAGCTTCTAAAGAAACTGTAAGGAGGATAGGATCCACCATCTTGCGATTTCTTTCACTTCTCCGACATCTCTTTTCTCTTTCACTCTCACGTACTTTATAGTGAAAAAGTCTTTATATTGGTTCTATTGCTTGGTAGATCTAATTAGATTTAACTTGGTAAATGTGTTACGATGGTGAAATCCAAGTCAGCACAAAACTCAACACACAAAAGCCGGAGGTAAAGCAAAACCAATGCTTTGAAAAGTGCTTTATCTTCATCAAGTTATTTTTTATTTTTAATTTTCAAGCTCTTTGAAATAGAAATTAGTAGCAATTCAATTGATTGCTGTTATTTCTTTTGTCAAAGTAATAATTTTCGACACCACTTGACAATTCGAGCTACGACCTCAATTAATTTTCCAAAGAATATTCCATCAAAACCTATTAATGAAAGGTTTGTCTGTGTTTGAGGGCACGATAAGTAATAATGACGACATAACTGTTCAATTAATAAAAAATGATGAAATTGGCAAAAGGAGAGAAAAAGCATTAATAACAAAAGAACTGAGATGCTAACACAGTAGTCATGAAGTGAAATGAAAGTGCCTCAATCCAAATGACCAAGATAGAACTATCCCGGCAATCTTGCTGGAAGAGAAACTTTGCAACTTTGGCACTTGCGAATAAACGCACGGTCAATTAATTAACATGTCAGTGTGTAATTAGTTGCAAGTCGATAGTGAAACCAAAAAAGAAAATGTACATCAAGAGTGAAATGGTAATCAATCATGAATCCCACCAACTCTTACACGCTTACCCAAACTTTGTTCTGGTGTTAACTGTGTTGACTGTGGGAATAATACAAGGCAAATACGATAATTTAAGTCTTAAGACCCAATTCACACTAACCTAGATCAATTAATAGATCAACACATGAAATGAACACTTATGAGCTTTAATAAGAAAAAACTAGTAAACCGATAATCGATAAATGAATAAATGATCTTTTTAATTGTCTTTGACTAAATGTTTTCCAGTGACTGCTTGTATTGTGAGAAAGAGAAATGTGAAAGACAATGATAGATAATGAAATAAATTGATGAGAAAAAAGAGGGAGAAGTATTTAGAGTCAACTGAGCTTAACCATTGCAAATTATTCCAACTGGTGAGCATTACGGGTCACGTCGGTGTCAAATATCTAGTTTAGTGTTTAAAAGTGTTATCTTTAAGTTTCGCTTTTGTTCTGAAATAAATCTTAGGTTAGTGTTCGTTTTACTTTTGATCAGCTTTAGTAGCATGTGACAAAACACTTGAGTAATGTTGATGTAAAATTTATAGTATAAAATGGAAGTTTTTTGGTTTAGTTACACGTAACCTAAAAATAAATTTAGGAAATTTTCCATGTAACACATCCTGGATTGTGTCAATTACTGTTGTTGTGAGCAGTATTTTAGTCCAATTTCAGTGTTTTTCCAATTTCAAGCCAATTCTGGAAAGATTGCTTAACAAGGTTGTTTTTCTTTTCTCTTAGTAGAGCTTAAATTAAATCACCAGGATGATGCAATTTTTTGACACATAAGCATACAATGTTGTTAGGAAAGTAAGCGCAATATTGATTGTTTGTACCTCTTTTAGTATTGTTTTCTGTATTATTTTTTATAGAATCAAAATTCAGACTGCTTCAAATGAGCTTATTACTTTAAACGAGAGCAGTTGACGGTCGCAATTTTAGCTAATTACCTTTTAGATAAGAACATTTTGGTGTTTGTATATTAAAAAATCCCCCATCTAATGCATATAGGTTGATTTATTTTAAAAGAAACGTTAAACTTAATTAGTAAATGAAAATCAGTGAAGAACTTGTATATTTAATACATCAGCATAACATCTTCGTTGTGACTAGATGCATTAGAATTGCTTTAAAGATTCAGTGTAGAAATGCTTAATGCTTTACACAATCAATCTCCTCCAAATGGCGGAAGAATTAAGAATGCCACTGATGATGCATTAAGGAATAGTCCATTTATGTGTCTTGGTGGAATGATAGTTGAACATTGAGCATAGTCATATGCTTATAGTGAACGAGCAAACGCTGCTATCCAAAATGTGCTGATGTTTTTTTCTCTTCCACAGATTGCGATAATGATTTTTTATCTTGAAGACACGTTCATCGCACGTGGGTGTTCCCGTCAATGTCTTCAGTATAATTTGCACCAGAAGATTTAAAAATTGTATTCCCATTTTGAAAGCTTTGCCATCAAATGGAGCGTACAAAAAGCATAGATGTTCTCATTCGATTTGCATTGTTAGCAATTGATAGTGTGCACTCAGCATAGGCGCTCTCTCAACGACACCTTGCAATGACGATGAGAGTCACGACGAAAAGTGCACCATGCATTGGATGTCATTGATAATGTGATTTGACAGTGCTTGCAGTGTTTCTTCAAGCTTCGCCACACTCACCATGCCTGGCCTAACTCAACTCAACGATACCATATTGAACGTGACCCGAGTGGCAGTGGCCAAGTCACGCCACGCTTCCAAGTCCTCCTCGTCAGGTGTCGAGGAGACCTTTTACAAAGATCTCACCCTCATCATCAGTTATTCGTTGATTATTTTTATCTCACTATGCGGAAACTTCCTAGTGTTGCGTGTGATTTATTCGCGAAAAAAGCTACAAACAACAACAAATATTCTGATTGCTTCTCTCGCCTTCTCTGACGTGCTCACCACCACGCTCAACATTCCTTTCAATGTAGCACGCTTCATTGCTTTTAACTATCCTTTTCCGGCGCTCTTCTGCAAACTCGTACCCTTTATTCAAGTAAAATTTACTAGATTTGTTGTTGAATTAGATATGATAGCAGAGTATTTACAGGTGTGTTGTGTATACGTGTCCACATTGACCATGGGTGTGATTGCCATTCATCGGCACATCACCATCAGTTGTCCACATCGAGCAATCCACACTTCAGGCGGGGGCTCAATGGCACCACAGTCCAGTGGCTTCTTGCGGGGCAACTTCCGTCTCGGCATCATTCTTGCTACCGTCTGGCTTATGGCAGGAGTTTTCGCTTTGCCACACTCCATGCTGAACGAAGTGGTCTCCGTAATTTACCGAAACGTCACTTACCGTCGCTGCCGAGCCGAGTATCCCAAGCTTAGCTTTAACGTACCTTTCTGGCTTTCGGTGGAAGCATTCCTCACACAATACCTGTAAGTGCCACTCTACCACTTTACCCACTCAAGCGTTTTCACAATCCAAACTCTCACTATTGATCAATGACTTCCAAAAAAGGTCAATCAAGCAAAAAGAAAAAGTTCCGAAATAGACATAGGTTATTTAGATTGTCATTTTGTTTTATTACTATTTTGCTTATATAATTTAAACAAAATTCTATTTTGCTTTTGAATCAATTTCTCAGTAAACCAATTTAGTGTTCAGTTTTAGGAGCATAGCTTGGTATGCATATTCAATACAATACAATTTAGACTTACATCAACACCAGCAAACAAAAATGATGAAGATGATGGCAATGGTGATAGCACAAATATGATAAATGTGCGATGCGAAGGGGAATGAGATAATATGATAAAATTTAATTAAAATACTGACTTAGAAACTTGAGGTGCCAACTCACTGCGTCTCTCGTGAATTCAACTCTTTAGTCTTTTTTCTTAAAGTCAACAAAAGATTGGCGCCTCAAAAAGCAATTTCAATCTCTTTTGAAGCGAATCAACAAATTAGCATTTTTATGTATCGAGAAAAGAGTAAGAATGATGCTTTGACAGCATGAAACTTTGGTCAAAAAGAAAAATCTCTACTATTCTTCTGTTCAACGTTGTCTTTCTAAACTTATTTATATTCTCTTAAACTTTATTAAAAATTTAAATAATATCTTATGTTTTTATGCCGACAACTAATTTTTAAAACCAAAAGTATTTTTATTGCCTATTTTTATTATTAAATGATTTTTTTAATTACCTCTACTTGTAAAATCGATAATTCAACTATTCTTTATAATTTGAATGTAAATATTAAACCTTATAGTTGTAGGGAAAAGAAGAAAACTGAAATGACTGAATCGATCTAGTTCGTAGTGACAGTGAATATCGCTCTACTACCATGTGCAACTATTTTTGGTGTACTTTGCACAATATACGCAAAATGTTGCCAGGCACAAGATCAGTTAATCAATACATTTAGAAAATGGTGTGTTCGCGAACAAATATTATTGGTTTTACATTAGAGATTACCGGCAACGTGAACATTACTGCGAATAATCTGACTTAGCACTTTTCACTGCTGTCAAAGGTGTTAGGTTTGCTTCAAACGCATAAGTCCTCGTATTAATCAAATCTAATTGAAAAAATGTCATCACCATCTGATGATGCAATCGTGTTATTAGTCACATATTAAGCACCCATGTGAGAGGTATTTGCAATCTTGTCACTACCTTTATTACCTTTTTGACAAGCATAAATAACACTTCTTTTTGGCGTTAACCAAACTTAATAGCTTTCTTAAAAGCATCATCAAAAATTTAGAGAAAAAGCATTACTCTTCGAGATGAAAAGTGTGACTATCATCATTTTTTATAACAGCTCGTGATTTAAGTATTAAGATCCGATTAAGTGTTTGATGTAAGTAGCAAAAAAAGTGGTTAACGTACATCATGAGTTATAAAATAAAGGGGAAAAATAGAAACTTTTTGTATATCAACGGGCTTCTCGTGTTCTAAATCGCGGTTTCCTCAGTGTTATGCACATTTTCTTATCTTTTTTTATTATCACGTAAATGTTTGTTTTAATTAATAATTTGACTTTCTATATGAAAATAACTAGTCCAGATGACTGGTTTGTCGGCACATGTCGCATTTATTCGTCAATTTTATTTGCACCATGGCGACTATGTCTGGACATGGCTGCTTATAACACCAAAATTTAAACAAATTTACAAATTATGCATTGTTATCGAAACGGCCGAAGACCCAAAGAGTTCTAAGTTGGACAAAGCCAAGCAAACCGGGCCATCTGCTGTTACATGCGTGAGGGTTGAATGGCGTGAGTATGAGGGTTTACTACATGTATACACGTACTGGTCTCATATTCTATGGGCAGTGCCATATCATTGAAGATTGTTGACTCAAGAATGTTGCAGTTAGAAAAACAAATAATCTCGATGGTTTATCCTTGATAAAAATTATCAAGTGAAATCTTTATCTATACCACTTGAACATTACATGTGGAAGGTGATGATGATCAGGCTCAGCAGCACCAACATCGTACAGTGCTTGATGTGTGCCTGCTGCTCTATCTCACTGGCGAAAATACTCCAATGGTGCTACGGGTAACGGCTAAAGGCACCATTTGTTTAGACTGACTCAAGTCTCACTCGGCACTGATCTCGATTGGGCGCGTTATTGATAGCCCACTTGTCACGCTTCTCGATGATGACGATGCCACTAGATAAATCAACTTTCTCACCCAGTCTCTCTTTTACCCTCTCGTTCACTCACCAATTTACTCATACCAAAGTCTATAGACCACTTTCTCTAAAGTTTCTTAATTTTTCAAAAATAATACTTCTTACCATTACCAAAAGTTAGATAGCAGGCTTACGCATCAATTTGCACAGTACATTTGTGCAAAAGTATTTCCCACACTCACAAACAAGACATCATTAATAACATAATTTTGTAAGCGGACGAGAGTACAAGAAAAATCATTATTTACGAGTTGTTTATTTACGTCTTCTTTAAATGCACAAACATGGCAATAAAGAATCATGACACAAGCAAATTCTGTTACATTTACAAATGTTCTAATCGACCTTTTCAATTTCCTGTAGTACTAAGAAAAAGAGGCATAAAATTGCGATATTTCATTCTTACAACTATCAAGTAATTTTAGTGGTTTGAGTTTATATTGTTATTGTATATAGCACATAAAATCAACTCTATTTTTTCACAATCCTTGAAAGAAAACATTAAATTTCTCATTTTAATTTCTAGCGGCACAATTTTACGTTTTTGATAACAAAAGAATATTTGTTAAAAAATATAAGGCAAATATTATTTTGATTTGAAAGCTATAGTTTAAAGTCTCTTGAGACGTAGGAAAAGTGCCATCAAGATGAAACAAAGCTCGAAATGTCTTTTGAGAAAAATGCTTTTTGAAAATGCTTGCACTCGGCACTCGACCATGAAAGAATTATTTTGAAGAAAAAAGTGAAGTCTTTCTTGGTTTACTTTAATAACCAAGTAAAAAAGTTAACTGTTTTTTATTCGAAATCATGTAATCAAGTGCAAAAAGTAGAGAAATGGAAAGTCTAGCAATCTAATTCAATTAGCAGAGAATGTTGTGTGGAGAATGCGTGAAGTGTGCGTGTGTTTGACTTTAGTGTCAAAATCAATTTGTGATCGTGTGTGTATGAGTTTGCACTTGTTTCTGAAGAACAACATTTTTTAAGACAGTGGCAAGAGAGCAAGTGCTCATCGTAATACTAAATCAACATTTACATGCTTCAATAGACTGAACAAATGTTAGTATTTTTTCCTCGTCATACAACGTTATTTATCATTGTCACATCTATTCAAAAGGTAAAACTTTTCTTAATTAGATCGATTCATCGAAATAAGACTGCCATTAATTATATAGAAGATGATATTGAAAAAAAAGTTAGTGTTAGTAGTGCTCTACAGAGATGGACCACTTAAGACAAATACACCTGCTTAAGATATGTTGACGTTTGGTTTGAGGTTAACCTTTGGTGACAACGATCATATGATAATAAATAATTGATGAACACAAGTGCCGAGAGTAAATACCAGACCAATTATTTCTCTCTCTCTCTCTCTCTCTCTCTCTCTCTCCCATCTTGAAGTAAATTCTTGAAAACATCCAGACAGTCTAAATTAGTAAAAGAAACCAGAGACATAGGATTTGAAAGAAGTGTTTGGAGTGTATGTGTGTACACTTGAGGACAGGACAAAAGTGCTTCACAATCACGTTCATAATTAAAAATTATTAGTAGTACTGCTACTCACCAAAAGCTGTCTTACCTTGTCTCACTTGGCGAGGTGAGATGGTGGTAATGATATTAAACAGAAATACCAACCAGCAAGCCACGAGTGTATTAGATGTAGTATTATTTCTCAATTATTAAATATTACTTCACAATCTTAGTTACGCAACAATACTTAATGTGAAATAGGTTTGTGAAATTCCATTAATCAAAGTTTTTTCTGGATTTTATTTTCCAGCTCTATTGGAAAGAAAGTTTCATTTAGAGAGTCTCTTCGTTGGCATGAGTTATGCCTGCACGTTAACCAAGGGAGACTCAGTAACTTACACCTTGAGCTATCAATTTTTTGCTTTCGAATGAGTCTCGTTACAAATCAGCCCAATCCTGTTAGTACTCGTTTGCATCACATCCTGACACTTAGTCTGTCATTACAAATCTCTCTTATTCTTTTCGAGTTTCTCCCACCTTCCTCACACCAGTCTTAGCAAAACAAATTGATACAACAAGATTTAGCAAACATATAGAAAAATACAAGTTTTGAATTGATTTCTCTGTTTTTGAACGGTTTTCCTGTATTAGAAACAGACCATTATTAGGAAAAAGAGAATTCAACAAAAGCATTCTTTTGTAATTTGACCAAACTTTCTTTTATGTCTATCTTGTGGAGGTAGAAACGGAAAACAATAGGCGAAAAATGGCTGCTTTCAACAGCAAAAAGAAGCGTGTGTCACAGCACTAATAAGATTCTCAAACTACTCATACATTTTATCTCTCTCTCTCTCTCTCTCTCTCTCTCTCTCTCTCTCTCTCTCTCTCTCTCAGATGTAATTCACGCACTTTTCATTCTGATGTAGTGTTTTCCATTGGCTTTTCATTATTTGATTCAGTTTTGAATCACTAAGATGTATCAAAATTGAATTATTATAATGTAATCACCATATACTTAAAACATTATAGTAAAATTTTCCATAATTAAAATATTTTCTCTTTGGTGTGTTGATAACTGGTTTATTAATAATTAATTTTAGTGGTTTAGTGTAAAGTTTACACTCTAAACCAAGAGGATCGAGAGATTGAATCAACAACTAATAATGAAGAAACTGAATATAACCAATTTATTTTAATATAAAGCGAAATCGATTCGGGATAATGGAAAAATAATCTCAAGTAGTTTTAGATACAAAATGTGTGCCAAAAGTAGTAAACAAACTGTGATGATTAATACTAGTAGTAGGTGTTGACTACTATAGTAGGTAATAAAAGAGAAATTTGGCAGTCAAAATTCAAATAAAACTGAAAATTTATAACTTCTTTAAAGGTGGTGATTGTGATGGCTCAAAGTTATTAAAAACATGGTTTGTATTGCACACTGTGATCTATTCAAATTGGCGAAGGTATTATAATTTTGAACGCTTTTTCACTTCAATAATGATAATAGAAGTGACAAATAATCTCTATCAATCACATAATAATAATAATAATAATTTATAAAGTAAGGGTAAAAATAAGTTTATAATGTATAATGATGGGAATAATTGAGACTGTTTGTTACTTTGATTATCATCACTACTAGAGTGAAAAGTTATCCATAATGGAGGTTTTTATCTGTCTCGGGAAATTTATTAATATTTGTTCTCTGTTTGCTTTTATCTTCTCTCATCTCTACCTTTAATCCAAATTTTAATTTGCCTTTTTTGACAAGATGTGTAGTGAGGCAGCCAGTGATGCGTGTGTATAAGAGACAACTAAGTTTCTTTATCTTGTCGTCATTGTCGACAAAGTGTCGGGGAAAAGTACTATCGATTATACGATGACAGGAGTACACTTTCATCACTTCACGATATTGATAATATCTTTGTGAAGGCACAACACAATGCATATGATATAAATAGAGATAATTGACACATAAAAGATACTGTATAGCAATAAAAATAAGTGAGAAATTTTTAGATCGTATAACTTTGAAGAAATCAAAATACAATAACATAAACATATTTGGAGTGAATAGATGTCTCAGAACAAAATCAATTTATGTGAAAATTTTTAGATTTTTAATCTAACCATCGATGCTGTTTAGTGTCAATGTTAAACTTGTGTCATTTTAAAAGAATTATAATGTTTTTTCCTTCATAAACTGCTTGTGCAAATAATTGAGAGCAAAAACAGATTAACTAGGAAATTGTACAAAATGATTGAGGAAATTTTATTTGATAGAGGCATTTAACCTCCCCAAGGCTCTAAAATTGTTTCGTTGGGTTTGGTTTTCAATCGAATCGTGGTCTAAACCTAAGTGCTCCAAAGCAATCGGGGAAGCAGTTTCTCAGTGATGTGCCTAAATGACACTGATAAGTGGACTCGAGGGGATGGCACACGCACACACACACACACACACACTCTCTCTCACACACACACTTTCTTCAATTACTCCAAGCAAATTGGTAAAGTCGTCTACAGTCAATTTGCTTATCGAGCGTGGCAGTGACGAGACGAGTTCCACTCTGACAGCCACTCTCAATTGCTTGCCAAATGTGTCTCTGTTGGCGTGTGTGATCAATTCACTCAATCGGGTTTCGATCGATCTTCTCTCACTTGGTCATTTGTAATCTAAACATTATTTGAAGTTTTCCCTAAGATTCTGAATGACTACAATTCGAAACAGGTGCGTTCTGGTCGAGTTAATTCATTAATTAGAGTTAAGTACAGATTTTCAATTATTTTTGATTTTAAAAAACAGTTGTTATGAGTTATAAACAAAGCTATTTCTAATCAAGAGTTGCTTGACACACATCAGTATGTTTGAAAAGTACAGGGGTTGCTAGTATTTATAAAAATAGAATGTGCATAAAAGCACTGATAGGGATAAAGTGGATAGAAGGAGGTTTCATTGGTCACGTTGAATTGCGGGTTATATTGCAATGAAGTGTCTTTTTGGAGCAGAAGGCAACTGGGAGCCACTGGTCGAGCGGATGTCCGAGCGGAACTCACTTTATCGCATGGCACCGGCCGGTGGACAGAGTTGCTTGATTGGCAAGTCGATTGGCGAGTTGGCCATTTCACAATTGGATCACCACCTACCACGCAAACTAAACAGATTCTCATGAACTCATTAGCCAATGTAGAAAGACGAACCAACATACTGAGAAACTTTAAACCTTAACAAATACGTGTTATTTCACATTTTACTTTTGGTAGTTGTTGGCGACAACAAGTTTCACGTTTCTCATGATTCCAATCAAATCAAAACTTTACTTGGCAGACGTTTCACAAACTTTTTAATTCAACTACTTAATTAATTCAACTTTCTTGAGTTACACCCACCCTACGACCAGATACATGAAAGACCAGTTTATAGTTTTTAATAGGTTATTTAAACAGTAGATCAATGTCTATGATGTGTATGAAGTACGCGTTTATATATTTTCTATATTTCAAGTTTGCATACCTTCATTAAATCTTCAATTATATTAACTTGACAAAAGTTTTTTCTTTCTTGACCTTTTTATATATATTTTTAAAACTTTGTTTCTTGAAAATTGCAATCAAGTAAATTGAGATACTAAAACAAGTACGAGATTGTAATCAAGGTATCCGTCCGTTTTTAGATTGTTTTACCAGCGCTGCTAGAAAGATAAAGGTGATTGTCTCGAGCTCTGCGGAATTCTTGATTAGATTTACTATTAGAGAGACGGCTTGGTGTTGGTCCCAGTGGAACACGATAACCACTGATGCTATGTTGACTCAAGACTCTCACCATCCAACCCATCTAAGACATTTACTCTAAGCCAAACATAGCCCCAGTCAAAACAGTGTGATACAATTTGCACGAGGAGAGAGGGTGGAGAGAAACAACGGACACAAAAAAAACAACAGTAGTAATCGTGGTTGGGTGCTAGGAGTGATGACTCACAAGTATTGATCGATTGAGAATAAACAGAAAAGGAGAAACACAAACAATCGATGGTGCAAAAACTAATAGCAAACAAAACGATTAACCGAAGTGCCATATGTAACTAGAAGCAACCACATACATGCGAATATTGTATCTGGTTTATATCTCTCTTTCCCAAACTTGTGAACAATGTTTTTGGGAAAGAATAACTAATTTGATTGTTGTTGACGTCGGTCAGTAGATAAGCTTGATAGCCATTTGGTGGGAACCAAATCCAAACATGACACAAACTTATAACATCTGAAGCTTGAATTAAAAAAAGAAGAAGGAAAGAGGGTAAGAATTGCTTCTTTGCCTTGCATGGATCATCATTAGACATGCTGTGGCGACAGGCTTGGCTCCGTAATCACATTAACACTGGTGCTCGTTTGGCTCGTCTTTGTGCTGCTTGCTCGCTTCACCACCCTCGAGTCAAGGCGATTTTTAATTGGCACCACCACTATCGTACTAGTCACTACCGTCACTATCATCACCGCGATAGAGTAGCAGCAAAAATGCAATTTACTTGCATGTCTACTTGCTTAGATTAGAAAAACCAAGAGAGACAAGAATAAAATAGAAGATTCAAGCAACGTTGGAGATTGGTCGATGACTTGTGACAATGTTCACCCAGACAATAGCACAGTGGCTTTATTGTAACGGCGATGTTGCAATCCACCAAACTATGTCAAGCCTGGATAGAGAGTGGGATAGCAGTTCAATGCACACTAGTGCTGCACTAATTAAATCATTTCTTAAAAGAAGCTTTTTAAGTAGTAAAGGCTTTACTATCTTAATGTTCATATCATATTTTCTTCTTTTTTATTGTACCTCAAGTAAGCAAAAGGTGATATCTACAATAGTTAAATTGACATAGCATGTGTATGTGTGTGTGCAAAGGGAAACGGAAAAAGTCTCGGACTATTTGTGTGGTTATAGAATTCAAAATTATTGTGGATAGTGGAGTTGAGATAGGTTTGAGTAACAATAGTCGGAACACGACAGTGTGTGTTTCACAATGAGAAGCTTGGGTGTGACGAGCGAGTCAACCGATGGTATCGATGAAGCTTTGGCGCTTAAGACAACTTAAGGTTCAATTTCATGAAAAGAAGGAATAACGGGAGAGCAAAAAAGCGAGAAGCACGGGTGTATTTTAAATGTTGAAAAATGTTTGCAACGTATAATCTAGGCTTTTCATCTTTCTTAACGTAATTAAAAAAACAAACTTACCCTAGACCCTCATGCAACTCATAAAATGTAACCATACTTTGATTTTATAATTTAAGCTATTTTAAATCTACCAGAGTTGCTTTGCACACATCAGCATGTTTAGCGTCAGAGAAGGAAAATATAAAATTTTTGATTTGCATATCGACACTATTAAATTAGTAGTGGTGGTAAATTCTACATTTTTGTTTACATTTGGCCATCTGGTATTGTCATATCCCGTAGAATTCTACTATCACAGTCAGACATATCGAAATCATTCTCGTGGCAGACTGTCTCTCCCTCCCCCTCTCTCTATCTCTTCTCTCTCTCTCTTCTCTCTCTCTCTCTCTCTCTCTTTCTCTCTCTTTCTCTCTCTCTCTCTCTCTC
>DVQH01001037.1:0-15329 GCA_018231625.1 Papilio phestus | reverse complement strand
CTTTATGTTTTTACATATTATACAGTATCTATTTTTCCTTTAATTCCACATCTATTTATTTATATACTTATTATGCGCGATTTTTATTCTATTTGCTTATGTCGAATCGAAGCCGTATTTTGCCCGTCGTTTCTCTACTACCAATTCGATGTAATAGTTAGTTTTACATTTTAAGGTTATCCGTCATTTACTTTAAGTGTACTCTATGATGTGAGTCGTGCATGCGCTATTGCCCGCCCGGTCGCCGCCCGGTCGCCGCCCGGTCCGCCGCCCGGTCCGCCGCCCGGTCCGCCGCCGGCCGCCGCCGCCGCTGCTTTAGGAACTTTTGAGATGGTCCTTGACACGCCTTCGGCCGCCCTCGACTAATATCTTCTTTTTGTCTGTTCTACCCTTCCCGGACACGCCGAACTCGCGCCGCTGCGCTGAAGGATTTCGAGGTACTCAGTGGTTCATAACCTAGTAATGGCTGGCTCTTACGATGATCGACACGACCTTAGCGACCTCGTGATCACGATCACCGTAGCGCACCGAGCGATGATCGTTCGAGCTCTTAGGGCTTTACTTGTAGTTTTGAGGCTTACCGATTGTTTTTAGCCGTTGTTAGCGTTGTTTTAGTACTCCCCAGTGCGGCGAGCGCCGATGCGCGTCGTGCATGCACTTAGACGCCCTTCGTTATTATTTGTCCATCACCGCACCCGACAGCTTGCATACGCGCCTCGGAGCCGGCGAGCGGTCCCCTGTCGCTCTCGCACCGCGTCTCGGCACGTTAGTACGTCGTCCCGCCGTGCGTCTCGAGGTCAGTCGTAGAGCAGTCGCCATCTCACAAGTTCTGGCGCGGCTCCGGGCCCCCGCACCCCGCACCCCGCACTCCGCACTCCGCACCGCCTCCACGCACTCTACACCGAACACCAACTTCCTTCGAACCAACGCCCAGCACCTCTACCCTCCAGTTTAATTTATTATCCTATTAGCCTGCTGTATTTTGTGCAAGACAATAGTTGTAGAACACGCTAGGGGCCTTCGTTTGGCTAACGTGCACTCGTCAGCGCACCGTAATCCCGACGAACGCATCGTGGCTCGCGAACCAATCGCATGGCTGCATGTCTTGTATTTGTTGTATTTATAGTTTTGCTAATGAAATAGTACACGATACATTTATGAATAATGCCATTTTCAGAATAATTTAGACATATAAAACCAGATTTATTTTAAAACTTAGAATTGCGAACGAGAGTGATATTTGTTTTAACCTTTATAACATCATAGTTTTAGTATTTGTTGTACATTCTGTAACGTAAACAACAAATTGGTATTATCGGCATTGTTTACTTTCTTATGTAGATAATTTGATTCAAATTAGAGTCGTGTATCAACGTATTGATGTGTGTTTCGTGTTGCAGTTCTTTGTGCGGCTCGACCACATTCGGAAGTGCTTCACACAAAATGGCGGTATCTTCGTATTAGAAGAATTTAGTAAGTTCTTATTTTATATCTTTTTTATTATACAAGATGGCAAAAAGTTAACGAAGAGCAACAAAATTATCTACCCATAGTAATCTCTATTCACACTCATTAGACGGAAACGTGCAAATACTTCCTCTCGATGCTTATCTTCTGCGTGGTTGTCGCATTGCACCGGGTGACCTGATCCATTCGTGAATCAACTGAAACTATTGGTATCCATTTTTTGCCTATCATTGTTACAGATCCAAAAACAAGGCAGATAATTCAAAGAAGATACAAATCGATAATGGCAAGTACACAACTACAGTTCCCTGCATCCAGTGTTTAATGTCGTTTTTGTTTATTTTCTTTTCACGTACCCATGTCTTATGTTATAGGCAGAGAAAGTAGTGCTTGATCTTCATCGTTTCTTCTCCATATGGCTTTCTCGGTACTATATAGTTATCGAGACAGAAGGCACCGACGCAAATTATGCACCTTGTGTCTCATAACACACTCCGATGTATGTACTTTCACTACCTATTTTGATTTTGCACGACTTTTTATTATTTTTGCTATGGTTCTTTGTCATCAATCTATTTTACTATATTCTTTATTATTTTGACTTTTTATAAATCTTATGCATATTATTTTTACTGCTACATCCAAGATTGTTTCTTAATTTAATCATTATCTTAGCTTAGAAATTTACACTACGGGACTTTTTTTTAGTTCTTTTTAGATCTGAAGTGATTACCAAGAAGCTATTTGTAATGGTATTTAATTATTTACTAAATGTTTCTGCAAGTATCGCTTCTATAATTAATGTATTCTAATCCAAAGTTTTACCAATCAATTAAAACAAAGTGCTGTTATGCTAATGCTAACAATATTTCATTTTTTGAAGAGTAACGCTTACTTTTTTTCAGTAACTTCTAAGATACATCCATTTTTATGTGTTTTTAATGAAAATTCTATGACATAAAATAGCATGACTGATAACATTTTTATCCACCATTATTTATTTGTTATGTTACTACTTAAATAATTTATTTTAATTCACATACTATTTATTCAAGATCTAAATTGCACACGATGCGGTCCTTTCAAATATCTTGGCTGCTCAAGGTCACCTACGCGCTGGGTTGTGGACAAGATCCTTGTACTGAATAAGCAATAATTAACCACTCAGTATATGTAGGCGGATCAGATTTGCTACGCGGTGTTGTGCGTGTTCTCGTACTTTGCGGCGGGACAGGAGCAGCGCAAGGCGATACTGGAGCAGGCGGCGCGTCTGCCGCCCGGCGCGCCTGACCCACAAGCAAAGCCCCCGGGGACCTCTCAAGCCAAGCCATCTGAGACTCCCCAAGCCAAGCCAGCATCGACCCCGCAAGCCAAACCTACTGGTTCTCCGCAATCCGGCTCCAGAAGGAGTTCTACCTCAGACCTGCCCGAGCCTTCGTCGCCAACTATACGAACTACCTCTCAAGTAAGCTTTTTATGACATTAACTGACGTGAGCATACATACAGCATATGTATAAATACTACTTGCATCTTTTTACTAGAAGCTTGTGTGATAGTGAAAGTAATTATGTAATAAATCATGCAACATCTTCGGTTACAGATTGAAAAATTAGACAGTCGGATAGAGTGTAGGTACAATAAAAATAGCAGCGAGGACGTCAGTTAATGTCATAAAAAGCTTACTTGAGAGGACGTCAGAATAACACCTGAAAAACAGCGAACACCGCCGGACAGGCACCGAAGCCTTCCCAAGCAGTACACGGAGCAGCCTCGGAGTAGTCCGGAGAGGCACGATGTACGTGCCAGTGCGAGTCGGGGGGAGTGCGGCAGCCCCAGTCGAGAGGAGCGGCGCCGCAGTGTGGAGAGTCGCGAGGTGCAGAAGGCGCTGGCCGTGCGCACCGAGAGTCTGCCGCCGCGCCGCCCGCCGCCCGCCGCGCTGCCCGCCGCGCCCCACCCCGCGACCCACCCCGCGCCCCAGCAGCGCCCCCCTCTAGTAAGTACTTCTGATATTGAACTAGACTTATGCTAATTAAAAACGAGCTGTCGCCCGCAAACTTTGTTAGCGTGGAATTTAAAATAAATGGTAGTCTATAACACTCCCGCGTGCAACTACTTTTTACCAGCTACGTTCCAGTCGAAGTGCCGTCCAAACCAATACGGGTCGATAGCCGTTTTGACAGCGCAGAATTAAAAAAAAATATAGCATATAATATGCCCGTCTATGTCGTGTCGACTAGCCTCCACTGAAAGTCGGGTCGAAATCGGCCCAACGGTTTTGGAGATTGCCCGAAACAAACGCGACATGCGGACAGACAGACAAAGAATTTTTAAATGCGATTTTCCTTATCAGCAAAGCAAATACATCATCTTCCCGAAATCTGGAATTTTTCTTTGAATATTACAAACTGACAATCCAATTTTATTATATGTATAGAAGATATAGATATAGATTTCGATATTTGAATAGCATTTATGATGTCGTATTGTCAGGTGCCTCCCCGAGTGAGCGGGGCGCGGCCGGCCGGCCCGCCGCCCGCCCTGCCGCCGCGCCAGCTCTCCGCCGCCGCCGACCTCAACACAGTTCCTAAGTACTAAGCTTGCTCTTATTTTATTATCGTTTTTTCTTGTAACGTAATGAGACCTTTAATGTAGGTTTAGAACAAGAAAATGAATCGTTTATAAGACTTCAAAATTCTGGGATCAAAAGTGGCCATAAAGTTAATTTTAATGTCTCGTGGCTAATGTAACATAGATAGTTTTGTTTGTAGGTCATCAAGTCCGGTGCGGCGCGCGCCGGCGCAGCGCCAGGCGACAGTGAGCGCCCCCTTCTCCGCCACCAACCCCTTCAGCGCGCCGCGACACGCAGAGTTCGTCATCCCGCAGAGGAACAACACCAGGCGACCCTCCACTGAACACAATTAACTTCAATAAATAAATTATATAAAGTCATTCAGTGTAACTGTGTATAGATTTCATCTCTATGACAAAAATCACTATTATTTAAAATGTATTAAAATTGTAAAAGCAATAACTATTTTATAATACAGGACCGTTGTTTGATCACGAAAACAATTTACAAAATTTAAAGATAGTAAACAAATAGCTTAAAAGTATGCAAGATCGATATAGTTTTTTAGCGAATTTCTCCCTAGTAGTAAAATTCTGATATTATTTATAACATTTTCTTGATCATTCGTCCTGATAAGCTTGATATAAATTATATTTAGCGTTATAATCTTATTTAGCCATGTTTCCAGACATTCTAAAAAATATTTGTCTTAAAAATCACTGTCAGGTACAAAAATTGTATTTAACCAAAATATAATTATATATAACCAAAACATGTAGCTGGCTATTTTTATAGAAAAGTGATATTTGAAAATCATTCAGTGGTCACCATTTTTATAAAATTTTCATCAACCAATTTCCAGGTGCATGAAACAATAAATTTATTTATTAAATCATTTGATTTCATTGATATTTCCTGGTGTTTTAAAATAAGTAAACAAATGTTATTATAGTAGTTAAATGAAACACATTTATTTCATATGTAATCCCGCCATAAAAGATTTACAAAAATATTTTATTATATATTCGCAAACTCTGCTTTTTCATAATATCCATAGAAGTATATTTTACAGAAGTTTTGCATCTAGAATATTAAAGCCGCATGTTTAGATTAATTAGTATTTTGACACTAGATTAGATGATAAAGTGTATACTTAGTATAGTAGGAATTTGTATTTTTTTTTATCTTTTTTGTTGCAGTGTTTTAAAATGAAATACAATATCAAGTAATTGTTTTATTTTTATTAGATCAAAATGTGTATTTAGATATGTTATAATAAGAGTTTGAATGTGAAAATCTATTTAATTGTTTTAACAATAGAGTATTTAAAAACCGATATTAACTTCAAAAAAGAAGATTATAAAAATGAATGATAAACGTTTGATTCGTTAACGATCGTTTGAATCGTATTTTTAGTCTATTCTCCTCTTGGTTTTGTTCCCTTTTGTATTATTTTTACGACACTAGGCTTTGAAATTACTTAGCTTGTTTATAGCAAATTCCAGGGTTTACAAAATTGTATAGTTATATTTTGTTCTAACCTATTCTATGAATCAAAACATATTTCGTTGAAATTAAATACGATATACAAATCATAATGTTGTTTTCCTATGTTTTCCGTAATCCTAAATACGACTGTAGGTATAATTGTTTTACCGATTGTATGAAATATATAAAATCCGGCTCGAAGGACCAAAACGTATTCATTTTTAAACCCGCATAGAGTAACAAATTTAGAGAATCTTGAGGTAAACCTAAAAATCCTTTCTTTTTAATAAAAAAATGTATCAACATTTGTAATTTCAGAAACAAAATAAATTAAAAACAAAATAGTCATTGAAATATTTATTGATACCATTACATATCCTGCGGGAATGGCTTAAAAATAAAACATATGAAGTACAAATTAAAAATTTACAAATAACGTCTTAACGTCATTAGAGTTACATTTAAGTCGGCCATAAAGTACAGCACAATATCGTATATAAAACCTCACTGGTAAATGAGGAACATTGAACAGGTTACATATATTTAAATGTTAAGCTATACCCAGACTTTATTTTCTACCTCCAAATGTGTTCCATAATAGGAGTCAGTACTACTGATAACTATAAAACCAGAATTTGCACAATCTAACACAAATAGAAAACTTTTATTTTAACAATGAAAGACATGTTTTTTTGGAGTGGATTCAGATATGACGGCTGATAGAGATGTATGAAAGAGCAGAACATACTGTGCCGACCCTCCGTAAGGGGTAAGGGCAAGTGGATAATGATGTTGTTTTCTGGTTGTTTTTTTAAAATTCATAGGTACTGTAAATTAAGTGATTTCAATTGAAGGAATTGGAGGTATTTAACAAATTTGGCTGCACCATATAAGATTACGGGTATCGTGTTCTCCTTAACTTTAGTGCTTTAACCCTTTAAATGTGGATACATTAAAATATACGGAATTAAGTCACATAGTGTATTGCAGAACTAATCAGCAAACAAATAATATTTTTATAATATTGAGATGTAAAAAAATCCGAGAATTGAAAGACAGTTCAAATAATTAAAATAAGGAGCATCAACTTATACCTGACATTAAAAATCAAAACCTATAATATAATTATAATCTTAAACGAAAGTAATATCACAGAAATTTCAAATTCTAATAGAAGAGTTGAGACAAACACAAAAAAGGTTAAAACATAATTGCTTACTATAACTGTTTGGACAACCTTGCCGAGTTGCGACGATATACCCAATACTAGTACGAACAATATGTTTACACGTTCTATTTAAACTGTTGATTTTAATGTTAGTGAATGCCTAAAACACAGTTCAATTAACTGTGATTCTAAACTGCAGTGACACTTGTTCCCCTCGCGTTGATCCATTCTTAGAAAAAACTCCTTCCCTTACGGTAACAGTCATCTGTCCAAACGACAGGATAAAAAAAATGGCAATTATCCGTGTACCATTAAAGTTTTTTCCTACAGACGCATATAAAAGCAACGTCTTGTTAATTGTTCCGCGTAGTCGTCTGTCTGCACACAAAACGTCTGTTGATTTTAAATGAGTATATCACTAGATTTCCCGATAGTACACATTATATGACCTGTGCAAGAAATCTTCGCTTAGAATGTCCATAACTTATAGTAATAAATTATCCATTGCTTCTTATTCCAATACAATGAAAATTACGTTAAAATAATTACAGTCTTAAAAGTGTTTTTAACTAAATAGTAACCACGAATTTCTTAATACAATATCAGTATGACGAACAAACTATACCACACATATGTATATTTCAACTTATATTATTCGTCTAGTGAGTACCGCCTTTAGTGTGAGATGGGGCCAACGCTCACTAAAGGAGCACCGACGGCGCATAATGGGGCACCGATTTCGCCAATTTTCGTATGATTTTTTATAGCAGTTAGAAAAGGTGCCTTAGACATCTCGACAAGGGCGACGGTAATACAAAAAACGGTAAAACAAGCCCTGTGTGTAAGCAAAATCTGTTTGAATTGGAGTTACGTTTTGTTACCGATGCAATGCAATGTAATGCAATTAAAATTTCTCAAAAATTAAATTATTTACGCATCTATACAATTTTTACGCTAAATAATAAAATTTGGCACGATAATGACACTGCGTGTTAAAAGGAATTAAAGCAATCAAAGAAATTAAAGAAAGCAATAAAATCAAAGTTATGAAATACATTACATTTCGGGTAGTTTTGAAGTTGTAAAGCAGCGAATGACATAAAAACAAAACTTAATGACCGTAAAATATGCATTTGTAACATTTGAATTTTAAAAATAAAATAAACATAATAAACATTTATCATCAAATTACAATCAATTTCTTACTACAAGAAAAAAGTACAGACAGTCTTTAAAAAATAAAAATTATTGGAATAAACCATAGACTAAAAAAATTAAGCGACCTCAAAGTTCTTCATTTATTTTTTTCTCTCTTACGAAATGTAATTCCACTCATATTTGTGCTAAAGCAAAGTAAATGAGTCGCTGTTTTTAACTACTTGTTAAGAACAGAAAAAGACGCTTTCTCATTAACATTTGTATGTTAAAAAATATATAATAACGAAATGAAAAAAAAATCTTCTAAGAAACATTCATTCTTCATTCATCATTCATTCATTCGAAATTCAAATTGCCGATATCAGTTGTATAAAACGGAATTAAACGTTTCTATAGTTGTTTATATGAATATCCGATTTTCCAGTATATTTTAAAAGAACTTATCCTCTTATTGTACAGATATATCAAATTCAGTCCGCCGAGTCGAGCTCAAAAGCTTCCTGTAAACCAAAAAGTATAATAAATTTCAGTTACTTGTAAATACATACATTTTATATTTTTTTTATTAATACTTAAAGTCTAGTCAAGACTTGACTCAAATGGATTTGAATCGACCATTTTAATCAAGGGGTGGTCCATGGAATTTAAAAGACGAGATATCAGATTCGTTTACATAATCAATTTAAGTTTAAATACGTAAGTCAAATAACGCGTTACCTCACCTTATTTACTAATGTAGAGATACGTTTCGATCTCTTAGACATTGACGCGATGCTAGGTGTATAACCAAATACTTTACGGTATTCATCCATTTTTTCCTTGTCTTCGAATAAGTTAAATACTTCATCTTGCATTTTGCTGTCATCAAATGGAACTTCGTCATTGTCATCATCTTTCCGCTCATCATCTAACACTGGGCTCACACTGTCCTCTGGTATCTCGATGTACTCAACTTCTATGTCATCATGATCGTAATCATATTCATCATCGATTCTTTTTTTCTTTCTCCCTAATAAATTGTTATCCCTTTTACTTCTCTTCCTTCCTCTAAATGCCAAACTATTTTTATGTACTAATCCTTGTTTTGTTAACACCTAAATATACAAAATTAAGGTTTATTTTTCTAAGGGAACAATCGCAGAATTAATAATTTTATCATCAGCTGAAATACTACCTAGGGAGGTAAAAACATCATGCAAACACAGGTGTCAACTGAAATTAGGTATGATATAAAATGACTAGATAAAAATGTAGCATTGAAAAAAAAAAAAGTAAAAAGATTAATAACTACATTTTTCTAAATGTTTTTTGGTACCATAAATGTATACTTACAAAATCCGAGTTTAAATAATTTAATGTCAATTCATCTTCCACATTTACATCCTTTACATTCTCTACAACTCTCCATTCCATTGTTATATTTCTTGGAACATACACTTTTCTCGTGAATACTCTGAAATTAAATATTTATAATTGAAAGCAAGTAGTGGTAGAGCAAGCAAGTTAGTATATTAATTGCCTAATGTGTGGGGTAAATTATGTTGGTGATTATCACAGAAATAGGACGTGAAGTATTACGAATGTAATACGATTCGCCTGATAAGTGAGGTGCCAGAAGGTCCAATCAGGAAATGATGAGAAAGGCAAGTGGATTCCGTAGAAGGCGGGACGTGTAGGATAGTGAAATATGCTCTCTATTACAGATAGAAACGGAATTCTTCAGTAGTACATGTTCATACTACGTTTTCTAAGTTAACTTGCAGAAATACTTACTGATTTATTTTATTAAATGCTATTTCTTCATCATAATAATCAGTACTCGCAAAACCTGGAAATTTGAAACTTATTTTGTTTTCCTCATTTTTTATTCCCGGTATCCAACCTAAGTTTTTTATATTTGTGCACGAAATCCATACATCTTTCCACGACTTGGTAAATGGCAAATTATCAGCATCTTCCTCATCCGAAATAATGTAAACGTCCGCCGCCGGCGGAGAAGATATTGCAAAAGAGTCGGCAGAGTTTTTGTCGACGGAATAACTTGTAGAGGATTCGAGAGTATTTTCACCAACTAAACTAATTGGCGGGGAATCAAGAGTGTCTTTAACTGACGTGCTACTTGCAGGACGATCAAGAGGGTCTTCAAAGACTGCAGGGATTGTCTCGGAATCAAAAGAGTTTTCACCGACTGGACAGATTGCAGCAGAGTCTTCGTGGAACGAGTCATGTCCTACAGTAGATAACACGGTCCTCCTGTTATTTATTTCATCGGGTTTCAATATACTAAAATACTTAAACGCTAATCTTTCATTGATTTCTTCAGGTTTTAAAACGAACATGCCCTTTTCAGGCCTCTTGCTAGTTGGCAATTTATCCCTGGGAGACATCATGCCAAGCAGTGATGCAAGATTATTTATTTTAATTTGAGAAGGTATCTTGGTTAAAGGTTCATTGATTGAAGACTCTTTTTTTTCCTTAGAACTTTCAAGTATATTTTTATGAGTGTCTTTTTGCGCAACAATCATGTCATCTGTCAAAGAGGAATCTGAAGGTGACTCTCTTTGTATATGAATTTTGCTTCCCTTTTTATAACATCTGTACGATAATGGTTTCGTCAAAATCTTTAAAGGAAGTTTAAAACAATCCGCTTTATTTATTTTAACCGGCTTAACGCACTCCTTAATTACTTTTTTTTCAGAATTCGAACTCGCTAGTTCTTGAGTGTCCATAGAAGTTGACGGTGTCATATGTTTCTCTGAGTCTGAGTATTCATTGTTTTCAAATGTTATTACGTGGTCTTGGTCCTTATTAAATGATGGCATAAAAGAAAGAGGATTATTAATTACTTCAGCGTTATCAATTTTATTTACTGTTATCCACATACCTCTTGTTTTATTTTTACTCGGAATAATTTCAGGTTTTCTTAAAGCTTCTATCCCCAGTGGTTCATTTTTCTCATATGGTCCTATAAATACACAGTTATCATGCATGTTAGGTATCGCGTATAAACCAAATTGTGGACCACTACCTCCTTCGTTACATTTTTGCGCCGACAATCTAACAGTTTTGTTACATTTTCTTGATACAACGATAGCCCTTACTATACTATCATACTTTATAAAAAAACCTTTTTTAAAAAATTGAATCTCCACAAAATCATTTTCTAACGTCATAACGAACCAATTTGATACTTGAGTATTTTCATGCTTATTTAAATTAGGATCAGCGGCTACGTGTGTTGTGATATTGTCCAAATTATTTTCGTCGTTTGAAGGGCTAACTAAATTTTCAGAATGATCAACCAAGTTTTCAGTATGTTCCACTAAGTTATCAGAATGGTCCACCAAGTTTTCAGAATGGTCCACCAAGTTTTCAGTATGTTCCACCAAGTTTTCAGTATGGTCTACCAAGTTTTCAGTATGGTCCACCAAGTTTTCAGAATGGTCCACCAAGTTTTCAGAATGGTCCACCAAGCTTTCAGAATGGTCCACCAAGTTTCCAGTATGGTCCACCAAGTTTTTAGAATGGTCCACCAAGTTTTCAGAATGTTCCACCAAGTTTTCAGTACGATCCACCAAATTTTCAGAATGGTCGACCACATCTTTAGAATTGTCATCAGAGTCTTCAAGGTCATTCGGAACAGATTCGTCAGGATTTACTTCATTAACTTTCGTAACAGAACCGACTAGTTCCCAGCAATGAGATAATCCACAGAGTATACAGAAGGTTTCATTATCATCTTTAACGTCATTTAACAAATTACGAATCATCACTGGATAGTTATCAAGATGAGATCGTGGAATGAGGTTGACATTAACACATTTACTTAATAAATTGTGTTTTGTATCAACAGCCATAAAAATGCGAAAAGGTTTTTGTTTTGAAATTAGAAACAGGTTTTTTCTTTCACGATACCTACTTAAGATAAAATTCCATGGGTATAAAGCAACTTTTCCAGACCCTGGAGGACTTAACGATGTTTTCCAAATGCCTTTATCTAGTCTATCCTTGTATTTTTTATAACTTGTCTCAAGCCATTGTACCAATTTAGTTTTATTTGGTAATCGTTGCGTTTGCATTGTGGCAATGTCATTTCTCACGTCAACCTTTTCATTTCTCGTACACATGCTTTCCATCAATTTTTGTTGTTCTTCTAAGATATTAAACAACAACTCATCTAATTTAAAGGGTACATTAGCGACATCTACGAAATCCTTAACTCCATCATCCTCTATTTTTTCAGTAACTTTCGCGGCTTTTTTATTTATTTCTTCCGTGTTTTTATTAACTTTCCATGATTTTTTATTTACTTCCTCCGCGTTTTTCTTAACTTCCGCTGATTTTCTAATAATTTTCTCCGTATTTTCATTGAGTTCCTCCATGATTTCATTAGCTTCCAAATCGTTTCCATAACCTACCTCCGTGATTTTATTCACTTTCGTGTCGTTTCCATGACCTCCCATCGTGATTTCATTAACTTTCGTGTTATTTTCATTAACTCCATCCGTATTTTCCGTCGCATAAAATTTGTTTAAAATACTTGTCATTTTAGCATGAAGCCTTACATCATTTTTTTCCATTTCCGCAATTTTTCTATTTGTTGTTTTATAGTATTTAATGCCGTGATTTCTACCTCTATAAGGAAGTACTCTTGAACAAAGATAAGTCCATGGACCATCTGCATTGTGCCAAGTATTTGTATCAACGTTTTGAGTGATACTCAAACCGACAGATTTTTTTTCAGTAACGCCTGGCATAGAAAGTTTTTCTTTATCCGCTTCAATAGCTGTCTGTTTCTGTTCGTTTTTACTAACATCATATGTTAAACATTCTGTAAATTTACCTTTGCAAAAGCACTTATATAGGTTATGAACCATACACCAAGGTTCAATATTACCACAATTTAATTTAGTCACTACAACAGACAGTGATTTTTTATTTTTTATTTGAGATCGTAAACACAAGTTGTTATAAAAATCTTCGTATTTTTTTGTTGCTTTCCAATTTCGTCTATTGGACTTCAGTAAAATGCTTTGATCATCTTTTAAAATAACAGTTTGATGAAACTTTTGTTCTTCTTTTGATAATGTGCCGTTTATTTTTTGATCTAGAAAGTATAGCCCAGGGTGGAGCTGAGCACAATCACCGTCTAAAGAATCCGTGATTTTAAAGTTAGAAAAGTCGCATTTACATTTGAACATGCAATCTACGCGACCGCAATGATCTTTTAGATTATAATTACATTCTAACGAACCGCAAATGCATCCTAAGCTACAAAACATTTGTTGACATGGCTCAGTAGCATTTTTTTTATGACTTTCTGATAATTTTATTACCGTTACATCAAGTCTATCTAATTCTCCATATCTTCGTTTAGGTTTTTCTTTGGTTTGAATAGAAATCTCACTTTTACTAGTGGTAGGTATATCTCTGAGTTCATCGAATGGTGGGTACATTAGACTTTGATTTAAACTTATTTCAACAGCGTCTACTATTCCGTCGAGTACACCTCTAACTTCTAATGTCAATCTTGATTCGTCATCTAATGTGCAAGGAGAAAATTCTCGACTAATTAATTTGTCTTTTATTGTGTCTTGTAAAATATCATGATCCTGTCGCATTAAAAATTGGGTCTTATTATATTTGTAATTTAAATTAAACGTGATGAAATTTTCATTTTCTATATGAATAACTTGGTTTGTTACCTTTCCTAGCATCGAAACAGCAAACTCTGCCCATTTCGCAGATATGGTACCATCACTTTCACGTAAGTTTTGCAAAAATGTTTTTACTGTCGGTTCTAACGGTGTCCCGTACGTTGGCTGAATATGTAAGCCCGGTTTTGGTAAGTTAACTAATTTAACTTCCCCGACATTATGTTTTTGATAAGAACAATCTAAATGTTTCTTTTTACTTAATGGGCCTGGCTTAAACCGTACACTCAATGAGGCGCGCAATAAACTTCTCTTTTTATTTAAAAGTTTATTTCCTGTTGAAGTTGTTTTTATACAAACTTCTTTATTAATGCCTCTACATACATCATAATTAAATATGAATTTATTTCTTCCACCTTTGCTTCCATTGATCCGAATACATTTTCCGTCCCATAAAATGTATTGCGAGGAATGAACTTTTTCTTCTGGATTAAGGTTCATTAACATTTGCCACGATAGCCTAGAAATAGGAATACTTGATTTTAACAAGTTTGTAGCAATGCTTCTAGTGTCTTCATCTTTCGAAAATCCATGTTTTATTTTTCTTAGCAAGAGCTTCTGTTGTTTTTCTAATTCGTTAGGTAATGTTTGCAATATATCTTCCTCATACACAACACGAAGGTCTCTAACAGTTGAAACTTTAAGTTTACTTTTCTTCTTTGGTATATAAAATTTTCCACCTGATGGAACGAAAGTGCATGTGATGTCTTCAACGTCCTCTGGTTTTTTTGAAAGAATGGGTTTGGCGACGTCTTTTTGGATTATCTCATACAGATTATTTTCTAGATTACAGGAGTTTCTCTTCACGCCTGTTACAAAGACTTTCTTACTGTCATGGTCCATGTCAAGCTGAAATTGAAAAAATAATTAAAACATAAATATCGGAAACTATACACTGTCGTTTGTTATATTTTATATAAAGTTAACGTGATCAATTATCCAAAAACAAATTTAAATCTTATGTCACAGTGTAGCTACTGTATAGTAGCTAAGTACTATTAAGAAATATCTAAAAACAGTTGATCAAATAGGATGATTCATTTCGATGATCGATTTTTTTGTGACTGAATTGCTACTTTTTGCCTTAAAGAGGCATTTACAGATGCACCGTGCTTGAGGTGGCGGAGCGCAGATGGCGTTACGCCTGAAAACCTTGTTTTGGATGATCGATGTTAACATATTGGCAAGTATTCCTGTGGTTCATTCATGTAATCGAGCATTCCATTGTTAAAATGTTTGAATCAAGAACTCATTAGATACGATGCATACACCCGTTACAAACATCACAATGCATTTTCCCCAACTGTGGCCCAAGATTAAGTATGAGCGCCGGGAAAGCAATTTAACGAAACGCGAAAAAAACGAAACGATAAAAAAGGCGTGTATTAGATACTATTTTGCGCTTGCAATACCTAAATGACATGTCATTATGCCTTTTACAAACAAAAACAACATCCTTAACTTGAAGGTTCGAAGAGAACTCCAGTATGTATGCAAAGTAATCTGGAAACAAAATCTGACATGTTTATTCGACCTTTTAACCATTAGAAGAAATACTTATAATAAAGGCCTCAGATCGGTTAGTTGAGAAATTACTAGCAGTAATATATTCCAAATCGGTTAGATATAATGGTTGTTTTCAATTTGAAATGCGGCGCATAATGAGTATCAAAATCTTTAAAATTTTGTATTTACAAAACTATGTCACTTAACACGGTAAATTAATTACACAGGAGATTTTATTACATTAAAAACGCAACTTTT
>DVQH01001036.1:0-15331 GCA_018231625.1 Papilio phestus | reverse complement strand
AATGTGACATGAATTCTGAAACGAATGCATAAGCATGCCTACGGCAAGCTAAAAAGTAAGCAGCGCCATCTAGGGGTCAAGATAAATTTCAACCCAGTTTTCCAGGTCAATTAATCGGAATACTTGATACTTACTCCACTGAGAACTTCGCCAATCATGCCAGTCCACGTACCATCTTGGTTACGAGTGCCATACTTGCCATCGGGTGAGGGATATAGCTCATAATTGAAACCAACTTCTTTGGAAATAAATTCAATCAGATCCACCGAGTAACCAAAAAATTTCCCATTGTCATGTAGAACAAATGGGGTACTCTGCCAAAATTAATATCAGATTAGATAAAAAAGAAGTTTTTCAGAATAAAGTAACCTACTGGAATGGTTACACCCTTGAGTGAAGTGACATTTGTGGTTATCACAGGACCTGCCCAGGTGACACGAGTTATCACAACGCAAAGTAGAATTGTAAGTGTCTTCATTTTGAACTCAAAAGAATGAAAGCTTGCATATAACACAACTTTAGTTGCCTTATTTTGGTTATATAGAGTATAATCAAGTGATGATGGCATGCTTTGGTGACATCATGATGTAAATCTGACTGTTTTTCATCCTCAATATACCGATATGGATATGTTGGGAAGATAAGAATTGCATTTTGCATGCTTGTTGGCATGCGATTGCCATTTACTCACGAAATTTTTTTATTTTCCCAAACAAAGTTACAGCATAAACAAATCATTTGCAAAATTATGGTGTTTATCAATTAAATAACAAACTTTACTTGTGACTATTGACTGTCGAATAATTCCAATATTATTTTTAATATGCTGTAATGCTTCCATTTTCAACCAAATGCTGTTTGATTTGATGGTAATTAGCGTAGCATCTCTCAACGGCTTTCTGTTAAAAAAAATAGTGTCAATGTTAAGCCAAAGTCCACGTGTGCTACTTCAAACTTAGCATACCCATTTTTTCTCAAGGTCAAACGCGACTTCTATTCCAGTATTTTCAAAATCACTGAAGAAGGCAGCTAGAAAGAGGAAGTTGACCATAGTGGCAATCTTTGCCTCGTGCACGATATTCTCTACCGAATTGCCCGCTTGTGACGAGTAACCCGGCTGAAGTTGATCCCACTGTTCGAGATATGCTTGAACAAAGTGAGTCAAGTCTCTGTCGTTTGGCATTTGCCACATGCTCATCTTGAAGCCATCCACGTTCCAGTTGGAGAAGAAAGTACCCATGTCAGTTGCACGTCTACCGTAAGAGAACTCCTCAAAGTCGCACACCACAATTGACTCACGTCCCCCTTGGTCAGAGGTCACCATGATATTGCTATTGCGAAAGTCTCCATGACAAAACACCATTGGCATTGGGGTAGCCTTCAAAAAAGTTTTCATGTTATAAAACTCTTCGAGGAGATCTTGTTTTGCTAGGTGAGATAGACTAAAGTCTTGCGCAAGTTTGTGTACATCAATCTTGTTGTAGCCATTTTCGATGCGTTTTGTCATCTCATCGAGAAACCAATCTGGTCGTTTTGGAATTGGCACTTTCATTGCGTGGATTTTGGCAAGTATTTGTGCAATCTGCCGCATCAACACCGGGTTTGTCTGATGCTTTGGTTTTAACTGATCATGCTGCTTGATACATCAGTGTGAGACATTTAGGGTTGTCAACAAACCGCGAACGGTTTGAGAAATTAGGTTGTTTAGTTTGGTTCGAATAAAAGGCAAATATTTGAATCAAACGCGAACAGAGTTTGAGAAATGACCAAACGGTTCTACAAATCTATGTTTTAATGTGGAAAATTTAATCACTATTTGATTGGAAATTATCAGTAGATTACGGTTTGAATAGGAACCTATTTTCTATTTTTTCAAGTTTGAACACAAAATAGATAAAACCATAAAAAATACTCCAACGTTAACTGGGAAAGTTGTCAGAAAAAACAAATATAATTTAATTAACTCACTGTTTGAAAAAATGAACAGTAGATAACTGGTACATAACTATTAAACAATCCACAAATTTTTGAAGTAGCAGTAAAACAGTTGAAGTGTAGACCGATTGAGTGTACATAGTGGCCAAGTTCTATTTAAAGATATGATAATGTAAAGCGTTCAATTTAAAGTCAAAAGAACCGTTTGATCATTTATAGAACTCCGTTCGCGTTTGATTTGACTTTTGTCGAACTCTGTTTTGAACCGTTATTTATTTTTCCCGTTCGTTGACAGCCCTAGAGACATTTTGTTAGTATAATTGAAAACAAACCTTGTGAAAACTCTGAATGACGCCTCCGTTAAAAACTCCGTATAGTTTGGGTCCGATGTCCATATCGGAAACCATCTGTGTCACCAAGACATCAAGCGTACGCTGGTTTGTTTCATTGTAGTAGTAGCTCAAAATCTTGGGTTGGTAAAACTTGACCGTCACTTCACGTGGCTCACTTGGTTGATTTGGTATCGACTTGACGTGCTCTTTGAGTGCCACGTAATAGAGTTGGTTGGAGAGACCACCACCGATGCGACTCACCACCAAGTCTTCTACTTGAGCCATCACCCAGCTACCACCGAGAAAATCGGTACATAGTTCCAGACACTTTCGTTCAACACCTTCGATACTCTTGCCGCGCATCAGTTGGTTAGTAGTCGCTTCGGCCCATTGTCTTGTCTTCTCAGTACTAGCCATGTTGTCTTTTCAAACTAACCTCCATCAAAACACTTGACAACGTTTTATATAATCAAAATAGATACTATAAAATACGTTTGCTTGTCGTTTTAACAAAAATAAAAAAATTAGATGTTTATGAATGATATTTTAATTATTCTAAGTGCACCTGTGCTGTGATTTTAACTTGTAATGTTGCGCATTCAATACTCTACGACTTTGGTCGGCTAACTCAGTGGCAAACATGTGCAATAGATATTGTGATTTTCTTATCAATGATTGTCATGCACACTTGCAGACATGCATCAACTCTGAGCCATAGAGATTCAATTACAACGCGATTAGATAACAGATAAATGTTGCAATATACCAATGCTCAAATTTTTTTCAACTTATGTTTTTTCCCTATATTTTTTGACATTTTTACCTGCATAAATTTTAAAAAATTTACAATTTTATAAAGAACCTAAGTACCAGATTCCCAGAATATCACTGGCGCATTTATGAACTAGGGCACTACAAGATTTTACATAAATATATTTATACCTATATCCATATTGTATACACATGTTTTTCTCACTGTAATATCATCCAACACAGAGTTGTTGTGATTTATTGTTATTTTTTATTTATTCTATAGATTTGCATAGATTCGCAATTATTGATTATTAACTTTTCCTCTTAAATAATAAAAATAAAAAAATGAATAAAGTTACTTTAGTGTTCTTATGAGTATTGTAATTAACGCAAACTTTATAAATGTTGTTGTCAGAGAAATATAGAGAGAAAATTGAGGGCAGAGAGAGGAAGAGAGAGAGAGAGAGAGAGAGAGAGAGAGAGAGAGAGAGAGAATACAATGAAATTTTCCGTCTAGGTTAGATAATGAAAGTTGAGAATCATTAAGGAAGTTGATTGGATATTTGAAAGCAAAGCATAGCATTGTAATTTGTGGAAGCAAACCGAGATGAACCATGTTTGTACATTTAGGTAACTTTATGTACCATCAAGTGAAGTGCATCGTCGAAAGACGACACTGGAAAGTGGTGCGTTGGATACATTGGTTCGAGATTGGTATCTTCACCTACTACATAGTACGCATGAGCAACATTATCTACATGCTCAACAATCCAAAATATGAACTATGGAGATACGATTATTTGGCTTACTTCTACCGAACTCATTCGAAAACCTACGACACTACGTTCTGTCTGGCATTGATCATGTTTGACGTGATGATGATCACCTGGAAGCGGTTGTTCTACTTTGGCAACTTGCATAGCATTACTTGGGCTATCTACTATCAACTGGTGGTGCTCAACACTGACATCTACCATCGGTGTCGGTTGAGAAAGGATAGCATTGAAATGATTGTTTGCAAGCAAAAACAGCTAATGATAAAGCCACATCTGGACAGTCGTGACCCTTCAATGTTCTCGATCAAGCATCTATTCAAACAAGCCAATGCCAAGTGGCAAACGGTACATAGTTTGAATCACTTGGATAAAGGTGCTTTCAGTATGCACTACTTGAAATTGCTGCCAAGTTTATCAATTCGTAATCGTTATCACGTAATCACTATTTTAGATATTTTTGATAAATTAATCAAGTTTCAACAATGCCTTGCTTGTGAGTAATTAGTCTTATTTTTTTACAATTTATTTTGAGCTGATCTCTTTATTTCTACAGTATTATTTCTGACATCTTTAATCTACCTCTTTTTTGAAGAAGTGGCCTCTCCAGTTCGACCTGTTTTGCGGCCATTGGTGTTTCTAGAGTTCTTGATACTTTGCAACCAAGTGATCTGCATGGTACAACTCACCACTATTCTCAACTGTCTAGCACTGATCACCGTAGCAGTATTTGTTGTGCACATGCGTGAGGTCAACCGATTGCTTCAGCGGCATCCCAAAATGTTGCACAGCTCGCACTGGCCCACGTTGATTAAGCGAGTCACTCAGTTTAATCTGCGATACTATTTGAGGGAACACACTATTTTTTGTCGTTACATAATCAGTCTTAGTCGTGACCTCTGGAGCGACAGTTTGCTTATGTTTCTTCTCAATAACATTCCAATCAACATTTTCTTTATGAGCCGTCTACTTCTCAACATGTACCAACAGACCAACTTCGAGAAGTACGCTACCTGGGTGATCTTTGCTGTGCAACTCCTTACCACAGTTTTTATTCTCTGTCCCTGGGCGTTTCTGAGCAAAGAAATGCATGCAAGTGCTCGGTGTTTTCCTATAATTCAGCACTTGTTGCGACGAGACAGGCTTCACTTTAAATTCAAGTATGATGCACTTTTTGCTCGATTAATTCGTGGCAAAAAGTATGGCATTGCACTGAGTTTCTCAGAAAGAATCATTACTTTCAGTTCTATCTTTGAGGTAAATATCATACCCTCTGAACTTATCTATTCTAAAGTTTGTTTACTCCTAATTAGATTGTCTTGTGTTATAGTGGATGTTTCATAATTGTCTTGAATAGTTACTACTACTTTAAAAGTGTTTAATAATTTTAATTTTTGTTTTTTGAATAATTTTTTGGTAAAATTGTAAATAGTTTCAAGTTTTAAAAATTTTATTTTGTTTAAATTCTAGACACTTGAACTTAAGTTTTTCCAGGTAAGAACTAAAAAAGTTAACGTTTAAAAGACTTTTAATTATATTATTATTATTTGAAAACTTTCTGACAAAAAAAGTTTTGTTTCATAAATATAATTTAATTGCTCCAAGTGCGTCAATTATCGTTAACCAACAGGAGTTCTCAAAAAAATCTTTTCTTAGAATCTACAGCCTGATTGTAGTAGTACTTTTAAAATCAGGCAAATATTGCCAGGCACCCTGGTCGATATAGTTGAGACACCATAACCCGATGCCACGTAAGTTGGCTTGAGTGGCAATACCGTACTTGTACTGAAAGAGATCGGCTTCGTCGTACCAAACTTGATGCTCAATGCCGTATGTAGTGTCCTGAATCAAGAAAAATCAATTATTTTAACTCTGTTAAAAATAGAAAAAATAGACATAATTTCCCTTAACCCTTTTGCTCCTCTTTGGGAGGGAAAGGGTTAAAGAGGTCATACTTTAATTACGTAAGCAAAAGATTGGGATTTTTTAAACCCCCTCCCCGTATGGTGAACACTTTTGCTTAATAAAAATCACTGTTCAATGAAGGAGATCAAAAATAAAAATTTTTAACCCCCACCCTCCTCTCATATGCTGAGGTAATTAAAATACGACCAGAAATACCCTATTATTTGAAAGATTTTAAATCCACATTACACAAGGAGCCATACTATCTAAAATGAAAGATTTAATTACGTAAGCAGTTTAAAAGGAGGAGAAGGGGGCCCAAAATTCACGACTTTGCTTACGTAATTAAAATATGACCCTAAGCTATTTCTCTCATATGACGGAAACCAATTTGCAATTGTGAAGAACATGTGAGTACAAACCAAATAAAGTGAGAAACGAGTTTTGGAGTGTTCGTCGTAGAAAGCAGAGGCGTGTCGATCCTGGAAGTACTGGTGCATCTGATTGTAAGGCACAATTTTGGCCACGTGGCTGCTGCACTTGGCACCACGATACGCTGATTCTCGGGTGTAGCAGCGCATGTTTTGCGTGTAATTAACACACTCGTAGTCATGTGCATAGTAAGGCAAACCAAGCACTATCTTGCTTTTGTCCACGCCGAGTTTATCATAAGCTAGCACCGAGCCTAGTGTGAGATAAAAGTCCGAATTGGCACCCGCCAAACAAGGCTCCTCAAAAGATTGACTTCGCTGCTCGTAGTCCATCATGAAGAGTTGATCGACAATCTTAGAGATAGCTACTAGATCATAGTTTTTGCCATCCACTGCCAATTCTACAATCAAAATATAAAATTAGTTAAAATTTTTAAAAAATTTAAATTACTTTTTTCGTTGAACGGAGCCCAAGGAATGTTGAAAACCACATGCGAATTTGGAATTTCATGGTGAAATTTTTCAGTGACAAGTTCGACAAACTTAGTCAACTGTTGCACTTTGGCACTACCGTTAGCCACTGGATCGTCTACATAGAGATTGATTCCATCTAGAAAATGTTTCTTTGCAAAGTTGATTTTTTCGCTGAGCCATTGATTAATAAATGTGGCATTATCCAGATGATCCAAGCTGAACAATTCTATTGTGAACAAATAAGGTTTGAAACATAACGTCGCATGTGTGTTCGAGACTAACCTCGTTTCATGACTCGAGCGTTATGTCGATGAGCGGTGCACATCAATTGTTGGTCGAAGAAGTCCACCATAGCCACAGTGGTCAGTTTTGTCCAATCAAACGTTTTCCATAGCGATTGATTCGACTCGAGCACATAGCCAAAAATCTAACGTACAATTCACTAATTAAAATAGTTTTCTTCATTCAGTTTCTTACCTCTTGGCTGTGCTGATTGGGTTGAATCAGATCACACTCCGTGGCATTACTACAAGGACACTGGCCACACCAAATAGTGGGCACTAGGGCTAGGACTAGAATGAACAGCATTGGTATTTACGAGTTGTGTTGAATTGCACAATCATAAGTTGGCAAACTACCACAACATCCATATAGATACAGTATGCATACAGCTGTGATAATTTTGTCAACGTGACTTGGAGTGTTTCAACCAAGCCAATGGCTTTTATCTCCAAATCAACTTAACGACAGCACCAGTATCGATAGCAAAGCTTTACATGTAATTGGCTTTTACAGACTTGTCGACCTTTGAGATTTGTAATTTTAAATAACCAATAAGTAACTTAGCAATTAGTCTTAACTATAAACCCATTAAAATTCATATTTGAAAAGTTTAGATTAAGTTTAGTAAAATAAAAAAATTAAATAAGTAGTTTAATGATAGTTTGTCAGTGTACAAGAAAAGAATGAGAACATTTAATCAAAGGCAGGTGGTACCAAATCCTCAAGTTCGATGCAAAGTTTTTCTTTGCTATTTTCCTCCCGGATGCGACGCATTGCTGCATCGAGTCTCTTTCTTAGATTTTGATCGTTGAGTAATCCATCTACTGCGTCAATGAGCTCATGTTCTTGAAAGTTAAATGTATCGAGTCGTACGCCAAACTCTTTCTCGTGTACTCGCTGCGCGTTGTCGAACTGATCCGCGAAGAGTGGTAGTACGATGAGTGGTTTGCCGCAACAGAACGCCTCGGTGATGGTGTTGTTGCCACCATGTGTGATCACTAGGTCCACCAGTGGCAAGATACTGGTCTGTGGCAGGTGTGGCTCGCCCCACATGTTCGAACTCAACTCGTACTCTCGCCATAGTGGTCCTTTTGATACGATATACTTGTGTGGCGTCTTGCTCAACGCACTTACAATTCGTTTCATGAGATTAACTTCCACCGAGCCCATGGTACCCATTGACACGTAGATCAATTTATCACCTGGTCTGAGCATACTTTTTACTTGAGGTGGTAGATCAAATTTATCGGGGAGCTCACGATTGAACGCGTCTACTCGTGCAAAGTTGGCTGGCATTGGCACGAGGTCCGTGTAATCAAGTTCTTCTGGGAAGCCGTAGATATTGAGAAAGGGTGAGAGCGGTAGAAAGGCGGTTTCCTCAACATCTGGACATCCGAAATGTCGATTAATCTTGTTCTGCAACTCGCGAGCTTGGCTTTGGAATACCTCGTCAAACACTTTGCGGTGCTCCTCCCATGCGCTTTGGTCATTGCTTGGCAGTCCTTTCAAAAGAGAGAAAATTGAAATTAATTAACAAAATTTACATTAAAGAACTATCTAACTTAGTTATCGCTATTGTTATTGTTTTATGTAACGTCATTTGTGTGTTTGATTTAAGTGTAACTAGGAGAGTACTTACCGGACATGAGCGGTGGTAGTGATGGAGAATTGTACATGAATGCAGGATTTCCACTAAACAGATATGCCCAAGGAATGATTCCAAAAGCGATGCACGGAGGCATCATGTAGTGGTCGACTACAATCAAGTCAGGTTTCACACGCTTGATTGCCTCCACCATCTGGTCATGTGTCTCGATTGTCTGTTCGCAGCCTTCTTTGAACATGTTGATTGATTTAAAGGTTTTCAATTTTTCCAGTGGCGGTAGATTGGATAAAATAGGTGAGTTAAGCACTCGTTCGCCGATTCGCTTGTGAGCTGACCCATAACACGCGTGAGGGTCTAACTTTTTTCTTCTGACTAGAATAATCTCGTTAAACCCAAATCGAACGAGGTTGCCGCGAAACACTTCTCCCGCCATGAAAAAAATTTGGTGGCCACGTTGGGCCATCGCCTGGCCTAGGCCAATGCACGCGTTGATGTGTCCGATGCCGTCCATCGAGTAGATCAATACTTTCAATTTTTTTCCCATATTGAATATGATGATGATGATTTTTCAAGTTCAACTACTCGATCACCCAACTGCAGCTGACTGACACACTGAAACACGATGACACAGAAACACAGACACGGATTTATGATGAAAAAGCGGGTAATCTAAGCTAATGAATCGCTGAAGCGGGACAGATGCACCCGCAAGCACCAAATGGGGAGTGACCTTTATACTATGGCTTGTTGCAAGGCAAGCTGTGCGCCGTGCTGAGTGGTGCCGAGTGGTGCTGCTGGCGAGCTGCTGCTGGTGCCGATGATAACACGATGCCGCGCGAGGGGAGCCGCTCACAAGCCTCGATAACGACACCTCACGTCTCTCCCAACTCCCTTCGCCACCACAGACTGTTTGACAACAGACATTGTCACTAGCAACTATCGGTGCCAATACGGACCCACTTTCTTTCCTTTTTCTTCTCCTTCCTCACTTTTCAGCCAAATTCCACCACCTTCACCACAATCACTGACTGATCACTGACTGTCGATGTCACATCAAACTATGTCTATGTAGGGTTTAAAATTAAGTCCAACCAAAACAGGCAGTAATAAAGTGAATCATAATGAGCTCCGCTCGCCAAGTTTGTACGTTTTGTTTACATTTTGTAACTGGCAACCGGTGGCGGCGATGGGAAGCACTCACACCGCTCGTTGCGTTGCCTAAAGCGCACTGGCAGTAGAGTTGAGTCCACGTGTCCCCGTCATCACCGCGTCGCGCAGCGTGCTTGATCCATGTGTAGTGTACCAGTGTGCTTAATTATTATTAAATTCTTCCACTATTTTAGTATCAGTATTACCTTATGTGTGGCACGTGGAAAATGGATGCACAGAGGGTAGTGCCATTGCAGTACCGTACGTACTTACCGAGTACTTAAGTGGTGAGTACTCCAGTTTCCATTTCTCTAGTTCTCATCTGTCAGGTGTCGAGAAGCATATATCTTTCCTTCTCTTTTTGTAAAAAGTACATCCTTTGCATGCCGGTTAGATAATGTCAGGACGGAAATGTAAAAGAAATGTATTTAATTTATCATCATTAATCATCAAGGCAGACTTTTGTTGTCAATTTAATTAGTGTTGATGCTGGCTAAAAAGATGGAATTACTTCGGATGCTTCTTGACGAGCTCTTCCAGTTTGTCTACCAGCTTGTCTTTTTTGTTGGCCAAAGCGATGCGAATGGCAGCGTTGGTCACACGTTTTCGAATATCAAGATCACTGGTAACATTTTCCACTGCAGCTAACATTTCGTCATCGGTAAAGTTGAAAGTGTTGAGTCGCACTCCAAAGCCCTTTTCGTGGATTCTTTGCGCGTTATCAAACTGATCGGCAAAAATAGGCAGAACAATCATTGGCTTGCCACAACAGACCGTTTCAGTGACCGTATTATTGCCACCATGAGTAATCACAGCATCAACCATAGGCAGAATAGAGGGCTGTGGGAGGTGAGCCTCGCCCCACATGTTCTCACCGAGTTCATACTTGTCCCAAAGCAAACCACGTGACACGATAAATTTATGTGATGATTTTTTGAGTACTCCAATCAGTCGTTTCATCAATTCCAGGTTGGAAGAACCAACACTGCCTAAGGACACATAAATCAAACGATTTTGTGACTTAAATTGACTCTTAAACACATCGGGTAGCTCAAAAGCATCGGGCACTGTGCGATAGTAGGTATCAATTCGAACAGTTTTAGGCGGCATCGGTGCCACATCAGTGTAATCTAACTCCTCGGGATAGGCGTACACGTTGAGATAAGGCGATTTCATGATACTATCATCATCAAACTCGGCATAACCAAGATACCGATTCACCTCGTTTTGGCACTTCTTTACTTGTTCAAACTCGATTTCATGTGTAATCTTACGGTGTTCTTCCCAATCAGTTCGGTCGGTGGTAGGTAATCCTAGAAAGGAAGGTGTTTTTCAAGATAGATTAATGCAAATCTCAACTGACCTGTGCCCGCCGGGGGCAGATCTGGTGAGTCAAAACGTGATAGAGGATTTGAGCTGCCGAGTCGAACCCAAGGAATGGTGCCAAAAGTAATGGCGGGAACTAGCACAAAGTGGTCCACTAGAATCAAGTCAGGCTGCTCTCGACCGATGATCTCTGCCAGTTGCGGATTGAACGCAATCAATTGATCCCTCAATTTACCGTAAAAGGGATGATCTTTCATCGATTTCAGTTTCTCGATTGGTGGAAGATTAGAGAGCACACCCGACTCCATGTGCTTTGCTGCCTTCTCCGCATCATCCTCACTAGGCTTTTTCTCTTCTTTCTTTGGACTGACAAGAAAGATCTCTTCAAAGCCAAACAAAGCAAATTTGCCTTTGGACTGTTCGCTTATGGCAAAAATAATGCGATGACCGCGAGAGTGAAGAGTCTGCGCCAAACCAATACAGGCATTGGCGTGACCTACAGCCTCAATCAGGTGAAAAAGCACGGTGAGTTTCTTCGGCATAATTTCGGAGAATATTGCACAAATAAAATTACAAATGTCTTGTTCAAGTTATTGATTGGTAACAAACTGTTGAGCTGACGTCCAAGTCTGCAGACTGGTTAACCTAGCTCAATGTCAAAGTAATATGAGTCGACACAAATACTGGTTTTTCTAACCTATATATATTTCTTCTAAGTTATATTTATTGCACACTTGTTATGTCAACCGGCATGACAAAGACACGCGTTGATCCAGTGAGACTGACACCAGATGGAGGGGTTTAGCCAATCTATAGGTGAATGCATTGTAGTTGTTGCTATAGCATTTGTGCAAGCACGTAGATTGCAACTTGCACTAACTGTCTACATATCTACCAAAGTGCAAAATGTGTGAGTATAATCGATACTTCTTGATTGGCTTCTCTTTTGACTCGAACACCAACGCCAGTGGAATGCGCGATAGCAGAAAATCTACTTTTGCAATCTCTCTCTCTTAGATTGTTGATTATGTTTGCTTCTAATAGATGCTTGATAACTGTGTATCACATGGAAGCATTCCAAAAATTGTATGGATCCTTGAGCATTTAATCATTTATTTTCAGTAAGAGTGATATTTTTAAAACAAATTGCAACATTATTACGATTTTATCATTTTTTAACCTTTAGTCAACACAAAAAAAACAATTTTTCAAGAATTTAAAAAAAACTTTATTTAAAAAAATTTGAATCAGACTGAATGCGAAACACCATTTTAAAATTCTCTCATAAGTAATATTTTTAGAATTTGCAAAAAAACAGTATTCCCTCAAACTTACGCGTTGTTGCAAAGACAAAGTAAAAGACATTTATGAAATTCGATTTATACCTTCTATTTTACCTTTTCAACAACGCATAAGTGTGAGGGTCTACCGTAGAGTTTTTTCATTTATTTCGATTCTTCTCGACCATCTCCTCGAGTCGAGCGGCCAACTTGCCCTTGCTGTTGGACATGGCGATGCGAATGGCCGTTTTGGCCACTCGTTGGCGAATGTCGAGGTCAGTGGTGATCTTCTCGATGGCTGCCAGCATTTCCTCGTCGGTGAAGTTGAAAGTGTCGAGTCGCACCCCAAAGCCCTTTTCGTGCACTCTCTGAGCGTTGTCGAACTGATCGGCAAAGAGTGGCAGTACGATCATAGGTTTGCCACAGCAAACCGTTTCGGTAACGGTATTGTTGCCACCGTGTGTGATCACCGCGTCCACAAAGGGCAGAATGGAGGTCTGTGGGAGGAAAGCCTCTCCCCACATGTTCTCGCCCAACTCGTACTCTTCCCAGAGGGGACCTCGCGACACGATGAACTTGTTGGGCGACTTCTTCAGTACACTCACGATTCGCTTCATCAACTCAACATCCACCGAGCCCATCGAGCCCAGTGATACGTAGATCAACCGATCTCCTGCTTTGAATTTACGCTTGAACTCTTCGGGCAACTCGAATGGTTCGGGAAGCATGCGATAGAAGGCATCAACTCGTGCAATGTTGTCAGGCAGTGGTATCACATCGGTGTAATCAAGTTCTTCTGGATATCCATATACGTTTAAATATGGTGACTTGTGCTCAAAGAAGTTGCCAGTTTCAGGAAACCCAAAATGTTGGTTCACTTCATTTTGATACTCTTTTATTTCATCCATGAAACACTCATTTGTCGCTTTACGGAATTCTTCCCAGTGGGTTTTGTCATTAGATGGAAGTCCTAAAAGCAAAATACGATTAGTAAACCGTTTTAAGTAAAAACTAAATCTGCACTTACCCGACATTGGTGGCGGAATGTCTTTAGAGTCGAAGAAAAACAAAGGGTTACCACTAAAAAGATACACCCATGGAATTTTCCCAAAGATGATTGATGGTGCTAAGATGAAGTGATCCACGATTATCAAGTCTGGTTTATCTTGCTTGAGCAACTCAGAAATCAAAGGTTCATGAGCAATTACTTGCTTTTTAGTTTCTATAAAAAATGGATTTTTCTTGAAAGATTTTAATTTGTCCAATGGAGATAGGTTGGAAAGAAGACCCGACTCTTTTACTCGTTTTGCCACTGTTTTCATTGGATTGCCATCTTTAGGTTTCTCTTCCTCATTATCTCCTTTAAGATTAGGCAGTATTCTTTCATCGAAACCAAACTTGATAAACTGACCCTTGAACATTTCCGAGGTGAGAAAGATGATCTGATGGCCACGAGACTTCAACGTTTGAGCTATGCCGACGCAAGCATTGACATGACCCACACCATCTGTCGAGTAGACCAACACTTTGAGTTGCTTCGACATGGTACCTTAGATTTGGTTGTTCAATTTTCTTGTCAATACAACAATTTGCTTAAACAAAGCCGATTGATGCTTTTATATAAAAAAAGTGACACAAGAACAGACAAAGACTTAACCGCATACAAGCGTTGAGATGTCGTGGCAAAAAAAGAAAGTGGTCTACGTTCAAGCTTCTACCAAGTCCAATGTCAAGTGTAGTGTTAAGTTGTGTGTTAAGTAGTGATAACGTCACTTCTCGTTATCATGTTAGTGCAGTCTACTAAAGCCAGTAAGATAACTTTGATAAGTAATAATTATCCAACGAGATTGTGGCGGTTGATGCCAAATCATCAACCTTCACTTTATTGTGTATCTTGGCACAATCAGTTGGAATCATTCTGCATTGCCGTGCATTTCATCACTTGTTCATTTAGTTGGTTTTTGATTGGTCATCGTACTAGTTTTAAAGTAATTAGCATCAGACGCACATAAAACATAAGATACTAAAATTAAGAAAAATTTTAGAAATTAGGATTTTATACAAATAGTTTGATTGTTCACTAACCATTGCAAAGGCATATAAAGATACTAAGCCAAGCATTTTGCCATAAGTGACTCCGTAGCGTTTTTTGGTGTGAATTCTCTCAAGAAAGAATGCCAACTTGAGTTGATTACAAAGTGAGCTAAAACAATAGCCGGCATGAACATGGCATAAATACTGTGGAATTGAATGATGAATCTGAATGGTGTAGAAGGTGAAGCTGAGATGAAGAAAGAAGATTCCAGAGTACTGTGAGCTGATTATTAGTTGAAGTATGACACGATCAAAACCTTGTAGGGGAGCAGTAAAGTATGTGTAAACACTGAAAATGTTGCAGGGCACTGACACTAGAAGAAAGACCAACAGAATCGAACTGTAGAGTTGGTTAAAGTGGAGCACATCGCACAGAGTGTTAGTGTGGTGTCGCATCACTCGATGCAAACGAACTAAGCTAGGTTTCGCTTTTCGTCTAATTAAATTGCGAATCTGTGAAAACTTGATGAGTACAATTAGAGTGAAGACGTAGAAGACTGCAATGTGGTTGAAGGCGTAACACCACGAAAAAATTATACTTGCCATGGTCACGTTATTAATCCAGTGAAGAAGCACTTTGTAACACCACCACCAGATGGATTCGCCAGTGAAGAAGTAAACCCAATGACGCTTCACAAAAAGGTAAGCTTGATAAGGTGTATACACTAAATAGCTGCATAGTCCTAGAGGAACTAGCTGTAGAAATATGAAAATACTTTGGTAGTGTTTACGAATCACGGGACACACTAAAACTCTTTTGGTGCCATAACGAAGTGTACGACGTAAGAAGTAACTTGGTTCAAGTTGGAGCAAAATTGGAACTATTATATTCTCAAGCAAATGTGGACAATGGGAAAAGTATAAAATTTGATACATATAGGCCAGGGGTGGGCAAACCCATTGCCACATTGCCACAGTGGCAATGAGAGAGGGGTCGATTGCCACGTGTGGCAATTTGAATTTTCGCGCCGTGTATTGACCAGTATGCAGT
>DVQH01001035.1:0-15354 GCA_018231625.1 Papilio phestus | reverse complement strand
GAATTTAAGTTATATGTAATAGGTTTTAAAGTATTTTTACCTTTATCTGTAGGTTGAGGTTTGTCAATAATATAAAACTTGTATCCACCAGGTGCTTCAACAAACTTAAGTCCATCAGATTCCTTAACCGGCCAGTTAGTAGCCGCAGCCCTCTTCAATGCTTCACTGGACTGTATTATTATGCCTCGGAAATCGTTTCCTTGCTCATAATGTGTGATACCATAGTTATATGTCAACTCAACTACAAAATGATTATCTTCTGGTCCATAACCAACCATGGTCTTACTCCATCTATTAGCGTATGGTCTGTAAGCAAAACATTTAAATGAATTACCTAAGTTTGAATATGGAAGATAACACTAAGCTATAATAAGTTGTACTACTGGCCAGTACAGTTGTTAGCACAGGTAATGTATGAATTCTATAGATTCACAATCACTAGTTAATGTTCATATTGTGCCAGGACAGTTATTGAGCTCTACTGTCCAACTGTAATGGCCAAGTATGAACCAGACATTAAAGAATGGCATTGGTTTTCTTGTTAAATTAAAAATATTATTGAATCAAATTAATTCCAAAATATTCCTTACCCATTACAGGCAGCCTCACAACCTTCACTGAACTCCTCATGGCGAAGTACCTGTACGTAATCATGACTTTCAATTAAAATACTATAAATATATTTAATAACTTTCTATACATCAGTACAGCAAAATAAAAGGTGCTCATGCTCAATACCAACTGTTTTAATGTGTAGAATGTAATTTTTACATGGTTATGGTAATTAGTTCCACAAGATGCCGGTTGTCGGAGTCGTTTGTTCTAGAATTATGACCTTGAAAACAAGTACTTTCATGCATTTAAAACGAAGTACAAATCACAGATCGGTGACTGCTAATGTTAGTTGTTATAGTGTACAATACGTAATTAAGACAAAGTAATACCATACCTTCATTCCGAGAACTTCTCTGTAAAATTTTGCTGTAAGTGTTCTGTCGGCGACTTTAAAGACGAAATGTAACGCACGTCCACTAACCATTTTGATGCTGTTTTATATTAATATTTAATTGGAACACTTTTTAGAGCAACAAAATAGACAAATGATTTTATTAAAACTAACAATTACACATAATACAATACAAAATAAAGACGACCACAACTCCAATAAGCATAACACGAACTGACTGTCAAATGACAAGTAATTGACAATGACAAGATGACAAATGTCAAAACGACGCTTCAAGGCCAGTCATGTCATAACTGACGTAACCGCATGTGTGTCTACGTTCATAAATTAACGTGGGTAGTTTTTGTTCACTGCATTTGAGTTCTAATTCAGTGACATACGGTATTTTTTGCAGGATCCAAATATTACATGGAACTTCAGAGCACTTACAGAATCATGTCACCATCACAATACAAAATATATGATATCTATCATTGATAAGATAAAATGATAAGAGATATAAATAATTAGATGATAGTAAGCATAAGACATACAGCGAACTCTAGTTACTTATTTAATTGTAAGGTACTGTTTTACAATAAGACTTGGCTTAAATAAAAATGATGACATTTGAAACGTATTTCTGATTTTATTGTTACATTTCCAGGGAAAAAATCGTGCAAACAGTTGCTCGAATTGTTTACTGATTATGTCTGATATCCTTTGGTTGTTAAATTTATCTCTAGACGTGCTGGACGTGAATTATGTGCACGTAATATTTCCTGATAAGCACGTGTCATGTCTTCGTTATGCGGCTACAAATTCACATTAGCACAAGTAACGTTATTAAAGTTCGTAGTATATTTTGCTTGGAACGGAATTTAGATATTTTTTTAAATCTTTATAGCTCTCCCAAGACTATGTTAGAAAAAGCCTTTTATACCTTTTTACCTTCAACTTGCTAATATTGCTCTTGCTTAGCCTTAGATAGTTACTTATTTTGTCTTTCGTCACAGAATTCAAAAATATCATTATTTTCTACACAAACTATTTTCTTAGGATGAGGGGGCAGGATATTAATAATTCAGGTGAATAAAGGTTTAAAGATGTAAAAATAAAAACACATTATTCAATAATCCACATAAAAACTACATATAATTTCATACAGAAATACGGTTAATATATTTTCTCTTAACACTAAACTACAATCATATTTTTGTGGGTAAGTCATATTTTTTTTTATATTTTCCCATATGCAATAAATATAATATAATCTAATATAAATCTCATACGTAGATACAATGCAAGATTTCTATTGTTTCAGCTAAAGTCTGTAAATATATAGATCTCAGCTAGATGCTATCAGGTATTTAGTTAAGGATATGATTCAGCAAGATTTCTTTTAAAGTAATTTTATCGAAATTTCTAATTCATTTTAAAAATGGATATCAATACGCAGATAGAAGAAATAAATAGACATAAATTATATAATCTACAATAAATGTGCTCTATAAATGCAAAGGCGAATTGTTATTCAGCCATATTAGGTTATATTAAGGACTAGTATAACGATATTGCGCATTATATGCTTATTAACAAATTCTGAAATTACAATGGACATATTCCGAAGAACACTATTTAATTATAGTTATTTTGAATGATATAGAAGTTACAATCGAATGATAATTTTTACAGGTACATAAGTGGTTATATAATTTTGAGAATTAACCAAATCATGAAAAAAAATATATATACTTTACACGAAATACATATATCATAATCATAATTTAAGGATTTAGACACCTTATAAAATTGACTATGAATGTTACAGATAATATTAGAACAAAATAATCGTAAATCAGTACAAAATAAAGAATTATAAAAATTGTAAAATGTAAAGTAAAAGACTAACTCGTGACATTTGAGTTAATCGTAAGCGATCAGGAAAAAAATATCTAATAACAAAAGAGAAAAAATTCACCAAAATATTAACATTCAATAAAAATTATAATGTTGCTATTCAGAAATAAATAAAATATTTTTTGAAATAACAATATTGCATGACTTATACACAAACAGCACTTTTTACAACAACTTCATTAATAATAATTTGAATTAGATCATATAATATACTGTTGTACACATCTTAAACCATAAATATTTCAGTTACACATGTTTTAAATGTGTCATGTCATACATTTACACATAAATTGTTATAAAACCGTTGTTGAATCATTTCTATGGCTCCTATGTTGATAATAACATTTTTACTGACATAAAATTCTTATATTCCATTATTATACTTTCAAATCAACATAGATATTACTCATCGAATTAATTTATAAAACATTGTACGACAAATTATTAAAAACGATTATTTACATGAACCACCATTTTACATATCAGTTTCAATCAATCTTGACGAGAAACTCCTCGACCTGCAGCTTTTGTCGCATGATGGCGGAAAGCACCACCTCGGTGCTGCACACCACATTCAAGGTCTTCTCCGACTGCAGCAAGTAGTACACCAGGTGCAAATCATTAGGCACCGTCAGCACCAGATAGCTGTAGGGTTTTTGTGTATGAAGTTCTTGTATTGACACGTATGATCGACGGTTCTTCTCGACTTTTCCTCCACACAACTCTATCATCTCTGTTAGCGCTGCTCTGTTGGGTTTGACACAAGGAGTGAGGAAGAATGTGATGCCTTCAAAGAGTTTCTTCCTCTGTTCGCCGCAGAGCAGCACTTCGGAGACGTCGCACTTGAACATTGTGTTGAATGCGTCGTCGTGTAGGCCGTACTTGGCTTCGTCTGCAAACTTGTTGAGGCGCTGACTCTCCAGCAGCCACTCGCAGCCGAGCAGGTGCTTCACGGTGACGAGGCAGCTCACCAGCTTGCACGTGCGCACCAACTTCTCCATGACTAGGTGCGTCGCCTCCGCCGGGGACGTCACCACCATACCACCCAGTTGACTGTAAGTCCAATAAATCACCTATACTAATTATAAGAGGAAAGATTTGTATTTTTAGATTTTTATTGTATTCGATTCACTTAAAAACTACTGGGCTGATTTCAAAGATTCTTTTACCATTAAAAAGATAATTTATCTGGGAGTAACATAGGCTTATTTTTTAATTACATGCGGGCGAAGTCGCGAGCAACAGTTAGTTATATTTAAAATGTCCTGTAAAAATTAATCGGCGGTTTTTGTAAATTCAGATATTTATAAGTATTCATAAAGTGACCGGTGTTAGTGTAGTGTACTGACCGCACGATGGCGGCGAGGCGCTGCTGGTCGTGCGCGGGCACTGCGGAGAAGAGCACGCGGGGGGCGAGGTGCAGCGGCGGGTGCACGGGGGGCGGCTGCCCGGGGGCGAGTGCGGGGGATGGTGCGGGCGCGGCGAGTGCGGGGGGCTCGGCGGACTCGAGGCGCGGCCGCTTGGCCTTGCGCGCGCCGCTCGCCGCCGCCGCGCCGCGCTTCGCACGCTCGTGAGACTCCTGCGTTATGTTGATCGGCATCTTCCACGCGTCTGATATTATAAAAAATATTAAAAAACGATGAATTGAATATGACGATAAGAAACTAAAATTACTATTACTTACTCATTAAATGCGAAACGAGGCTGTAATCAATTCGGAACGGACTCGCCAAATTGAACTGCTGGTATTTCACATTTTCAATCTGAAAAATGTATACACACATAGCTATAGAATTTCATACTCAGGTGACTTAAGACAGATTAAAATACTTTTTCCTAGTGGTAGTTAGTTCTAGTGCATGGTGTGGTGTAATGTAATGTGGTGTGGTGTAGTGTAGTGCTGCGTGGTGTACCTGTGCGAGTGCGCTCATGTTGCCGAGCAGCAGGTCAGTGAGCCAGGCTGCGCTGACGGCGGGCAAGCCCCACTCGCGCGCGCGCCGGTACTTGTTGCCCTCCGCGCGCTTGCATACAACCACTGTGTTGTCGCGCGACAGGTACGGCGTCAACTGCAAACATAACAATATTATGGTACTATTTTAACTTATAATATATCTAATTTCACCAAGATCCGTATACCTGCTGACTTATTGCGTATCTTAATAATCATAGTTAGTAATATTTATACACACATCCATCCAAACTTTTCTTGTATTTTTAATATCAGGAATATACTGCCTATACCCAGTACCACGTGGAACTAAAATCGTGGCTTAAGGTCTGGGGACTAGGGAAAATTCGATTACGAGTGCACCTTCGTGACATTCTACAAGTTATAACGTCTATTCCTTTGTGACAAATATTTTTTGGGCATAACATAATGAGGAAAACATTGATTGTAAGGAATAGGCACAAAACCTACCAGTAGGTTATATAATCGACCCAGGTCGATTTTAAAAATTTCTTCACCATTAGAAAGGTAATCTGTGAGTAACATAGGCTATATTTTTTTCATTTCTTTATTTTTATTTTTAAATTTCACACGAACGGAGACGGGGAAAAGCTAGTGTTAAACATTGGTAAGACAGTAATGTACCTTGGCGCCTATGATCTGCACGCAGCAGGCGAGGCGGCGGCGCTCGTCGCGTCGCCAGCCAGTGAGGCAGAGGCGGTGGTGGCGCGCGGGGCGGTCGCGCGGCGCGTGCATGGCGGGCAGGTGCAGCGCCTGCCAGGGGGGCGCCACGCCGCGCCGCTCCATCGCGTCCGACAGCCAGTACGCTGTCACGCACCGCTTGGCGTCGCGCAGCGCCTACATACATTCCATTTCAGTAAAAAAACCCTTCCATACGCACAAACACATTGGTTATTGGTGGTAATTTACGCTAGGAGGTAATAGATGTTTTTATTAAACATATTTTTATATGGTAAAAGTACACCTAGATTTTGTATAAACCTCTAACATTTGTGTCGCGGACCCAATTGAAGCGTAGTATTTGATTCGATAAGTACATCGTAATATCTTCTGCGTAGAGCACTATTTTCTCCCTCCACTAAACGACTGGCGACGCCAATGCGTATATGCATACATGTGGTCACAATAGTGATGACGTAGTTACTGTTTTGTTTGGGGGTGGGTCTTAATAAAGCTACCTAGTGTTATGTGAAGGTCTACCCACTAAAACCCCCTCAGTGGTCATATTCTGGTGCTACCGGTTGACCGCAGCTTGCGCATTGTTCCAACAGCACGGTAGGATGCGAGGTGTACCTGCATGACGACGCCATGTCGCTGCGTCTCGCAGAGCACGTGCGTGACGCGCGCGCAGTAGTTGGGCTCCACCTCGCCGCCGCGGCGCTGGATCGCCTCGCACCACTTGCTGACTGACTCCGCGCCCAGCGACTGCTGATACTCCACCTCAAGGACAAACACAACACACAATATATTTTACACCATAGTCATATTGTGCGTGCATATGCAAGCTGTACGATCTCAATTTATTTACAAAGAGTGTGTCCACGGCAAGAAGGTACTGAGCTCTTGACATTTTAATTTAAAATATGATTGCTGTTATTTTTAATACTTATTTATGTAATGTGACGTATTTTATGTTGTTAACTATTTAGTAGTCTGATGCAGTACCTGTCGGCTTTTATTGGCTCTCAGTCAACTATAATTACTTTAATTAGGCTATAAGTCTTCCATATGATCAATAAATAAAAACCGTGCAACAAAAATGAAGATTTCGGTTGCGATTGAATAAGCAGTTTAGTTTAGATGTCATTATATATTATTTGTATGACATTTCTTATATTGAAACTTGCGTTGTCAATACATACAATATGAAAGACACATCCTAATAGAAAGAGTTCCGGCGGCAGTTTGAGGTTGGGATTGTGTCCGTAGAACTGCGCTCGCGGCGGCACGGCGCGCACCGCCCCGCCCACGCCCACCGCCCCGCCAACGCCCACGCCCGCCGCCACGCCCACGCCCACTCCGCTCGCGTACACCTTGTTGCCCACCACGCCGGGACCACCGGACTACAAACATTCGAACAGTTATGAGACATTTTAATGCACTTCTACACTTGGAGCAACAACAACTTCTTTTTCAAATTGGACATTGCGCTCGTTATGGTTTAATAATATGACAGTTGTGTTGTCAAAACAAGTGTGTTGTACCTGTGTGGGCACGTGGTGCGGGTGGTGCGCGGCGCCCAGCAGCAGGCGCGCGGGCGCCCGCACGCTGCCCGCCGCCGCGTGCGCAGCCGTCATCAGCCTGACAACATGCAAATAGGTGAAAGTTTAGTTTGTTAGAGTTTGTAGCCTAAACGGCTGAACGGATCTCGATGAAATACGACATAGTTGTAGAACAAAGTCTGGAAGAAAACATAATCTACTTGCTTTTGTTTTTTTTTTAAATTAAATTATTAAGTCGCGGGCAAAAGCTAGTTTAAACGTAATGTGATGGAAATACTTTTGTTTGAAACTAAGTACAAAATTTGAACACGCTTATTTTAAAACGGCATTTCTTCATAGAAACAAATTTTATATTTGAATTTAAAATTTTGAATATGAATAAATGCTATATTAAAATGATTTTTTTAGTAGCAATACAATATGTTGTATACCTGAGCGTGCCTGCGGCGGAGGGCTCGTGGTCCGGCGGCGGCACGCCCCCCTGCAGCCGGATGCTCAGCATATTGGCCAGCGCTGTCTTTGTCTTTGGGTTCACCAGGAGAGTGTTGCCAGCAGCACCTATTACAAATTAAACAGTGTTATAACGCGGAATTTCTCCCACTTCACGCTACTCTTCTGCTAGCCGACCTTGCAGTGCGAAGATGTTAAAACGGGCTCTACTACTGTTAAAACCACTGTTCTATCTCTGTTCCTTTCTTCTATTGTGTTTACCTTGTTGCTGGTCGGCTGCGGGGGCCATCAGCGCGGCGTCCACCGCCTGCTCGGTGAGTGCGGCGCTGCCCACCACGTGCTGCGTCACCGGACCCACCTAAATACAGGATAAATGTTTCTCCCCATAAATGAATATTGAAGAACGAAAATATTAACAAAACAAAACACTTGATTTCAGCGAGCATGTTCGTCCATCCGTTCCATTGGTGATTTGGTGTTATTTATGTCATACGTAAAAAATCCAAGAGTTTCAAAATGTGTTTTGTTTTATTTCAAAATTCAAGTGTGTACATTCAAACAAGGATATCTAAGCCCGATGAAAGGCGCTATTAATTAGGTCAATCCTACATGGACATAAAAAATATCATAAAAGCTACTAAGCTACTATAATTTAATTTCACTTAAGGCCATCAAGTATATAATCTGTGTAGCACGCGCGCACAAACACTGACATTTTGTGCGCGCGTGTGTGTTGATGTACCTGTTTGAGCGTGGCGTGATGATGCGCCACGTGGTCCCGTTGCGCCTGCAGCTGCTGCAGCCGCTGGTACTGCTGCTGGCGTTGCAGCTGCTGCAGCTGGGACTCCACGCCCGCGCCCGCGCCCCCGCCCCCGCCCCCGCCAGCGCCCACCGGGCTCGACACAGGCCCTGCGCCCACTTTACACACAATAAGTAATACCATCCTTATTACATTCGTCACGAAAATAGTAACATTTTAATGAAAACATTTCTTATTAAAAGTAGCAAGCTAAAGGTATTTTCTTATTTATAATATATACAATAAGGTAGCAAACGAGCAAGCGGCCACCGAAATTCCCCAAAATGACAAAGCGACCGCTGCCAAAAAATTCCACAATTGCACATGCTTTGCCTACCCTAAATCGACGATGGAGGAGACGCATGTAGAGGATTTTTCCCATTTCTATGCGTCTCCTCCACCGTCAAATGCACTTTCCCATCCAATCATTCCTTATAAGAAAAGGGTGGAACGAGAAAGGGAGTAAAATTGGACCTCCGGCACCATACTCATCCGACGAAATGCGGAATTGCTTCCACTTCACGCCTGTCTTCGCGGTATAGCAACGGGCAAGCCGACCCATTCGTGCGAAGATGTTAAAGCGGGCTCTACCACTATTAAGCTATAAACGCGCTAAATGTAAATTAACACTGAAAATCGTATGTATTTATGGCGTTTACAGCTTCCTTAGGATTCTATTTCCATGCGTGTATACCATTTCTAATAATCTTTTGTGGCTTTGTTCTATAACTCACTTGCTTGATTTGACTCCATTTATAAAGACCTTTGTTATATATTTTATCTCAACATAGTTTAGAAAATCACAATTCGAGAAAATACCAAAAGCACTTGCCGCTGCTGATATTAGACGAAATACTGAATCTATTTGTCTCTGACTTAGATCGTGGCGGCTTTAAATGTATAATTCACGGGTCAGTCGTCACCAAATAACTATGTATGAAGCATAATCTCAATACCAAAACTCCCTAACTCGAGCATTCTTTGGACAACGATTTTCTAATGTTTTATTTAAAAGGGGACGGAGTTGTATAAGCCAAAAAAAGATATTACAATAGTTTAGCCTCCTTAATATTATTCATTTTCGACTTAACATTTCATAAAAACGTATTTTTCACCCTGAATGTAAATTGAAAAATGTATTTATCACTGCTTATAGTACTACTACTAGTGTTAGTTAATTTATACTAACATCATAAAGAGGAAAAATTTTTGTTTGTTCTTTTACGTATTGGAATAACTCAAAAACTATTGGGCCGCTTCAAAAAAATCTTTCACCATTGAAAAGCTACGTTCACAGTGAGCAACATAGGCTTATTATTTTTTAATTTCACGCAGACGAAGTCGCGAGCAACAACTAGTTTTATATAAAACAAGCTTTCACTCGCAACTTCGCCAGTATGGAATTTAAAAAAAACAATTGGAATAGCCTGTGTTCTCCTAGCTCTCCACAGTAAATCTGTGCCATCAAGATAAGTTTAGTATTTGTGAAGACATCCATCCCTTAACTTTTGCATTAATATTAGTAAGATGATGTACTAACCAGGAGATTGCGGCGGCTGCGCAGGCGCAGGCGTTGGTATGGCGGCGGCGCGCGCGCCTTGCTGCTGCAGCCATTGCACCTTCAATACATATTACGTTATCAAGTGTGTATTTAATAAGGAAACTATTCTGTATACCAAACATTATGAAAATCGCTGTTACATTGACAGATCAAATTTTTAGAGAAAAATATAAATATTTTTGTGGGTACTTTCATAATTGCAGTATTACAGATAAGCAAAACTTAGCACAGGATATACAATATACATATTTATGTTAAATAACATTTATTATAATTTAATTCAGTTAAATTGTTAAAATTTGCGTGATAAATGAACTCTACACCGTGTCGATCTGTTGTTGCCGCGCTATTCTAAGAGTTTTCAGCTATATGTCTTGGGGGAAATGTTAGCAGGCGTATCGCCACTTTTTTATAGTAAAAGGGGGCAAAGTAGCGGCGAGAACACGGATGTGAACACTTTTGGGAGTAAATTCTTTAATGAGGATAGCAGATCAGTGGACAATGGTAATGGTGATATTTAGCAAGCTAGTTACTTGTTGTTGTTGTGTGAGTCCGGGCGGCAGTTGGCTACGTATGAAGGTGACACTCTGCGGCGCGGGCGAGGGCGGAGTCCCGGCGCCGCCAACTCCCCCTGGTTGCTAACGAGATTGGCGGACAAACAATACTGGTTCAACTGGCTATACTAGTATACTCTTCAAAGTATAAGTGTAATGAAAATTAGCGTACGTAATTTGAAAATGTAATGTTAGAAAACAATAGTTCCCAATTCCCAACAAATATTACCATAAAAAATGACCATTTTTTAGATTAGGGAGATTAGTTTAGATCTTGTTTTGTAACAGCATGTAATGAGTTGAAGCATGAAATTTGTTAAAGCTAGCAAAGTTTTTGCACCCCTGAAAAAGCGGATGGAACTTGTGCCTTTTTAGTATAAAATTTTTAAATTCATACAAAACAACACAGCTTTCTAAATTCAGTGGTTAAATAAATTAAAAAGTCACAATATTTATCGAAATGTGTTTTTATTATAAATTTTATGACAAAATCAATTATTAGCTGTTGCATCAGTTCTTCTCGATTGGTTCTTTAATCTCTGAAGAAAAAAATTTTAAAGTAAATAAAAAAGCAAACTTAAAACAAAAAAAAACCTTGCGAAAAGCAACATAGCATTAAATGTTGAAAAATTAGTCATTAACGGATCGAAAACTAGTGGACAGATAGAGAAAATAGTGACATATGGCAGGAAGAAGTTAGAAGTGCATGTACGGCTTGTGCAACACTCATATGTAATGATGCGACATTTAAATTAAAAAAAGAGCATATATGTAGTTTTACCTGTTGTTGTGCTAATGCTGCTGCTCTCTGTATGGAGAGTTGCCGTCTCTTCTGCAGCTGAGCAACAAACATGGCGCGCTGCTTGGGGTCCATCTGCTGCAGCTGTGCGTGCGTCTGGGCATCCAAGTGGATGAGCTGCCTCCCGCCGCCGCCAGCCGTCCATTGCACCTGAAAATGTATCATTTACCTTACTATTAAAATGTGAATTTTAGCCTACTCAAAAAACAATGACAAAGGAAGCCTTCTATAATGTGCTTTAAGTTATTAAAGCTAACAAATTCACATATATGAATAAGTAAGTTAAGTCAATAATAATCACGTCTACTTCAAGTTTCTATGGTTATTAAAATTATTACAAATATTAAAAAAGATGATGCTATCTATTATATTTAGACCTAATTAAAATTAAGAAGCTTTAAATGTATTTTATATATATACTTTACTCAAGTGTTCCAAGTATTTTTTATGTTTAACTTCATATAATACATGTCTAAGATATTTTATGATCTATATCTAATTAAGAATTAAGGTTTTTACAGGTAAAGTCATTGGACACTATAGTTTAAATTTTATTCAAAATGTACCTCCATTTATCTTCGGCCAATACTACCTTTTAATACTTAATCATAATATTGCCATTTTCTTTTCCAAATGAGCTACGATTATTAAAGAATATTAGAAAGGGTTGCTTAATAAACCCGGCTACATTTTATGGACAGTTTAGTGTTCACATTAATTTAAATTTACTGAAAGCTTTAAGTAAATTTAAAGAAGTTATTAAAGAATAACTGTACATTGTTTGCCTCATAACTAAGAAAAATGGTAGATTTATAAGATTTTAAAAGTAAAAATAACAGATTCTTTGTCTACTTACCCTCTGTCCAACAGCACCAGGCTGCCCTATTTGCTGTCTCTGCAAATATTGCTGCTGCTGCCAGGACACATTCTGCCCACCTTGCACTATCTGTTGCCCGCCCGGCGACACAATCTGCTGTCCCCCACTGTGTGTGATGATCTGCTGTATGCCCCCACCAGCACTCAGTTGAGAACCAGGTTGAGGGGACTGGGGCACCTGGGACAGCACTTGCTGCCCTTGACCAATGATCTGTTGCCCAGACTGGGTCACTATCTGCTGTGATGATTGAGCTATCACAACTTGATGCTGCTGGCCCTGTTGTGTCAGCACATGTTGCCCACCTTGTGATAGCACCTGCTGACCACCTTGAGTGATTATTTGTTGACCACCTTGGTTAACCAATTGACCGCCTTGGTGGACAATCTGACTCTGAGATACAATTTGTTGACCCCCTTGAAGAGTCACTTGCTGGTTACCATGAACCAATATTTGCTGTTGGCCAGTGTGTTGGTTGATCAAGACTTGTTGTGGGGCTTGCACTAATTGCTGTTGTCCACCACTGTTCATCAACTGTTGCTTTTGGACCAATATTTGGTGATGTGTCTGACTTATTGTCTGTCCCTGTGACCCGATAGATTGCTGTAATATTTGTTGTGATGTTTGTTGAATTGTATGTTGGGGACTCAACTGTGCTTGTGTGTTGTTTATTAAAGCCTGTTGTTGCTGTGTTTGCATTATTTGCTGCTGTAATATAACCTGGTTCTGTGGATTACGAGTCTGCACCAAAGGACTCCTTATAATTTGATGTTGACCTTGCACATTCTGCACCATTTGTATGTTTTGTTGCCGCCAAGCTCCCTGAACTGACACATTGCCACTCTGTTGGTTTGTTAGACCTTGTTGAACTGATTGGATTTGTTGTCCAATAACATTTTGTTGCCCTGTGTTACTAACAAGCTGATTAAGTTGAACATTCTGACCACCTTGCGGTTGTGACGAGCTAACCAAACCTTGTTGATTCCCAACTCCCATGTTAATATTTTGTTGTTGGTTTGTCATTGACTGGACAGTCTGTTGCTGTAATAAGTTTTGATTCTGAGCTGACAGCTGTTGGCCAGAGTTTATAAGCTGCTGTTGATTGATGACCTGGGACTGGTTTAGATTTTGGTTGAGTTTAGCATTTTGTAAGCTCTGTGTAAAGTTCTGAGTAGATTGTGCAAGTTGCTGAGCTATGTTTTGAACGGCACTTTGCTGGCTCAAGGTTAAATTTTGTTTCATAGCCAGATTCTGTTGGTTTAATTGAGCTTGCTGTAAATTAGCACTTTGGCTTAACATCTGGCTGATATTCTCAATTTGCTGCTGTGCTGAACTCATTGATGTATTAGGAGACTGGTTAATGTTTTGATTTTGTTGAAGATGGTGCTGGTTTGTTTGAATATGTTGTTGAATTTGGTTCGATATGTTTTGATTCATTTGGGATACTGAGATGTTTGATTGTTGGAATCCTTGTTTCTGTTGGAGCATTTGCATTCTCAATTGATGTTGTTGCAATAACTTTTGTTGCTGAATTTGTATAGCAGATAATCCATGTGGTTGTTGCTGCTGCTGTTGTTGTTGTTGATGTGGATGTTGTTGCTGTTGTTGGTGTTGAGGTTGTTGTTGCTGATGTTGCTGCTGCTGATATGCTTGTTGCTGTTGTTGAACATTTAGATGTTGATTCTGCATATTCATACCAGCTTGTGATACTATAGCATTCTGACCAAACTTTTGCATTAACTGGACATTACTCTGACTACTTTGTATTTGAAGATTTTGTGTTACTATGCCTTGAGGTATAGTTTTGCTGATAATACCAGCAGTTGACATAGCAGTGCTATAACCCATTGAGTTCACAGCTCCTGTGGCCACTGTTGATGTGTTGGCCGATGATGGAGGATGGTTCCATGGCATTCTTTGTTTGAGTTTGTCCAGCAGCGCTTGTGTGCTATCATCCTTATTTTCGGCCATATTCTGTGTAGGCACTTCATTCTTGGCTATGCCCTCTTCAAAGTCAAAACCAGTAATGGCACTGATGCGATCCATTGACTTAGGTGGTGGCTGCGGTATGATTAACAATTTAGGATGGAAAACTTCTGCCACAGCTTGTATTCTTGCCCTTAGACTCTCCAAAACCCAATCAGGGGTAACAATCTTAACTCTAGAGGGTGGCAATGTAAGAGCTATGCTGTACTTTTTGCCTGTTGCAGCTCCACAAATAAGATGAGTGCACTGGGAGTCAAAATTTAATTTGACTTTTCCACCATGATATGTAATAAGCGCGAACAGGGCCCTTGTATCAGCTGAACTTACTTTAGTAATACATGCAACCACATTAGAAAATATCTTATTCTTAGTTGGAATGTATGGCTTCGTATTGGCCAGCTTTTTCAAACGAGCACAGGCAAGAACCCAGCTTTCGGTCACAGCGGGAATCTGATAGATGTCCTGTGCGTCATCGAGGTCCGTATCAGCGGCATTTTGTCCACAAATTAGATGTGTGACATAGTCCGAAAAATATTTTGTATTTTCTGCACCTCCTGACTGCAGCAGGAGCATAATCTGTAAATACAAAGACGCGACTAGAAACATCGAACGTCAGTGTACAAATAACAATAAAAACAAAAAATATATGAAAAACAAACCCTTTCAGAGACATCGCCAGAGAGGTAATATTTAACATCCTTGAATATAGGCTCTTGCAAACTCAAAGAATCTAGATCGTCAACAATCGTTACCATTTTCTGTTTTAACAGACAATGAAAAATTTAAGTTTAAATAAACATTTTCATTATAAAACCTAAGCGCCGAAAACTGAAACTTTAAGCGACGACGTCCATGTTTAATGTTGCCATTTTTTTTGTTTTTTTCTCCAATTTCACAGATTACACACTACATTGTCACAGATTACATATCTGTACTTCTATGTCTATGAAATATACTCTATGAAAAAGTGTTCAACAGAAATTAGGTACCTCCGTACCTCCTTGGATAATATCGATATATTTTTTTTATTTAAAATAATAGTAAATTGGATAAAGTAATAAGTACGATTAGCAGATAGAAACCGAAGGAGTTCACCGTTCACAACAGCTCTCAGACCTTGCAAGGTTTAGTTACTCAGTACAGTACTAATCACGGAACACATTTGCTTTTCGAGAAAATTGTACACATTACAGACTCATGCTCAGATTCAGATTCTACTAAATAGTCTTGGGTAGTACACGTACGATGTACTAAAAAGTAATGTTACTCGGCAC
>DVQH01001034.1:0-15358 GCA_018231625.1 Papilio phestus | reverse complement strand
TTCCAATTCTCGCTCGATTTAATTCGAATTTTTTGCATAACCCTTCAAATTAACTTGAGTTTGACCTCGGCGGCTCTGCTGCCGTTTTTTACAAGAGGCAGACAGCGCTTATAGATTTAATGTCAAATTTCTCACGTGAGATTTGAGGGCTGTGATTAGTGCATGCTCACTAAAGAAGGAAGAGGGTCCAAAAATCACACTTTTGCTTACCTAATTAAAATACGCCCTCATAGTTTCATTACGTTATCTTTAATAACTAATATTCCGGTAAAAAATGGCCGCCAAAAAAATTATTTATAAGCATAGTAAAACAAGAAATAATTGCTTTTTTGTATTATATCAATAGTAATAGAAGAAAATTAATAACATGTGTAGAATACAATCAAACCAGATAACACTTAATGATAAATTTACAACCTCTCAAGATTGGTTATCGAATCAAGAAAAGTGTGCAAAGAAACATATTTGTAAGAATCCTGTGTTTCACTACCTAGCAGCTCGTTGACGATGATCACTTTGTAGTCCTTGCTTAGACTATCTAGTTGATTTTCGTTGTCTACGAGAAGACCACCCCCGATGGTCACCAGTGGCTTGACTTCCGAGATGGCTATCGGAAAGCTGTCAAAGGTTCCCTTGAAGTGAACTGCATACTTATGGAAAAACTTAATTTTCTCAAGCCGTGACTGCTGCGGACAGTCGGTTTTGATGCATTTGCGTACACCACGAATCTCATAGTTTGTCTCCTCAACCAACCGGTTTGAGTTAGCGCAAGCTATAATCCAATCCATTGACACTATCCAGATGTTAGCTGAAAGAGAAAACAACTTACAAATGTCATCACTGATCTCATTTAAAATACAAATTACCCAAGATAGCCTGGAGGTATTTAACCGATCGAGTGGTGAGCATGTCTTTCTTGAGAGTGTCCTTAGCAAGGTCTACCACCAAATGAGTCACGCTCGAAGTCCAAGAGTTGACGATCTCAAAATTTAACAATTGGGCCATCTTCTCCACCTTTCGTTTTTGAGGGCCATCCAAACAAGAACACAAGATCACAAATTTAGGCTTTTCACTCGACGAGGTTCGCGGCCGAGATGAGGAACGAGATATTCCACTAGACACCGAACTGTCCGACTGGTGAGGCGAATCCTATAACATTCAAGTTGTCAAAATGGCTATTCCATTTTACCAGACAAACCTCAACAATTTCAGATAGCTTTGATTTAACAGATAACGATGGGGTGGCAACTGGTTATATAACATTATTTACAAGCGGAAAAATTTAGCAATTAGAAAATACCAACAATTATCACCAGATTTTTCTGGAATCTTTTGTAGCACTTCCGACTGGTCTTCAGGGTTGACCTCGCCACCACTATAGTCTTTGAACTTTTTACGACTCCGCGTCTGTTTCAAACTGTTGCTCTTATCAATCACCATGTCTTCGTTGTTTTCACCATCAATGATCTAAAAATGACTTGTTATAGAGAGAAAATACTATTAAAAATTAAGCATAAATTACTCGTGACATGCGTCGTTTCCTTTCCAAAGGTTTTTTAATCTTCTTGGCAGGTTTCACGCCAACATCCTCCTCCTCAGTGTCATCCATCTCCTTGCAACGTGATCGTGATCGACCCAAACTTGTGTCCTTGGTTAAATTCACAGAGAGGGGGGATTTTACGTGGTTACTTTCATTCACAACCTTCTTAGTTCTGCCTCTGGTGATCTTCTTTGCAGGAATAGTTTCTTCTGACGGCCAATCAAAAACATCACTTTGTACAGTTGTCGAGTTAGATTGAATGTCACTTAAGGTTTTGCTGAATATTGATTGTTCCACCTGTTTTTCACCTGATACATTGACTTTACTGGGTTCTGACTTCTCTTCCTCTCGAGTAAAAAAAACTTTCTTAGCACTGTTTTTTGCAGGTTTCTTAACCTGACCCAGAGAATTAATATCTCTGTTAGTGGCAGACGAGATAGCAGGCTCAGTATGTTTGCCACGCTTTGCACGAGTGCGCATCGCTACCTGGCTTACTATTTGCTTCTGATCATCATTTTCTATGTTGTCCTCAACTTCTTTAGATTTGTCTTCTGCAGCTTTAACTTTCTTTTCTAGCTTTGGTTGCTTTTCAAAAATTTTTGGCTTCTCCTTCGACAGAGAGGAAACATCGCCCTCTTTCTTATTGCTGGTGTCAATAGTTGAATCCGGCTTATCTACGATTTTATCCTCATCAGGCAAAAACTTTCTTTTGTTACGAGTAAGAGGAGTAGAAGTTAATTTTTCTTGTTGTTTTTTAGTTTTATCTTTCTCTTTCTTTTCGTTTTGCTCCCTTTCCAAAATAGTTGATTTAAAATTTTGAATTGTAGTTGAGGCAGACTTTTTAGTATTTGTCATGTCAATCTTAGAGTTCAACTCTTTGATGCCTTTAACTGTCTCTTGTTTCTCAGCAATAATAAACTTTTGCGAGATCTCATCCACTTGTTTATATTCGGAGATAGTTGCATTGCGCATGTTTTCCCTAGATTCAAGATGGTCAACAAATTCCGGTGGATAGCTTTGATCTGCTGCATTGTTTACACGAGCGCGCTTAAGAATCAAGTAGGTTGATTCTAATTGACCAGTATTGGAAACCGATTCAGGCTCGTCATTTGACTTCGATAAAACTTCACTAATGTTATTATTAGTCTCATCAATAGTTTGCTTTTGAAAATTTTTATTTCCAGCATTGGCTTCTATCATTTCCAATGATTTCACCTCACGAACATCTTGATTCTGAATAGCAACTTGTGATGCTGTCAACTTAGAACTGAACTTTGCCTTCAAAGTTGATTCTTGAGTATCATTATCGTTTAGCAGAGCCAAAATAATGGCATTGAAAGAGTCACAAATGTTAAGTCCCAAAATGCGTTTCAAATTCTTCTCAATGCAGCAATTGTGCTTTTGATTGTTCGAGGTGTCAGGTGTAGCATTTAACGAAGCTTCGGGTTGTGTTTCAACTGAGCGACTTTTTTCTACATCAATCGGTGGCAGCAACTCGGTTTGGGTACTTTCTGAACGTAATAAGAGTTTATTTAGATCACACTGAACTTCAATATCAGTTGATTCAATTCTCTCTGTCTGCTGCGATGCATTGATTAATTGCTTATTGAAAGGCTTAGAAGATTCCCCTTTTTCGTCACAAAGACATTTCACTATATTATCGTCATTTTTCACGTTAGGATCGATGTTTTCCCTTTCAAGTAAAATTGACGATTTCTCTCTAATAATAAAAAAATTTGCTTATTTTAATATTGAACAGTATAAATAATATATATATAAAACATACTTTGTCATTGATAACGAATCCTCATGAATAACATTGAAGGCTTCTTGTCCTGTGATCTTGTTAAACTGGACATTAGCTTCGTAGAGTTGATTAAACAGTTGATCGAAACACGTCTTGTTGGGGTCAACTTTGGTGAAGCACAGAGGACAAACCGAGGAATCATTGTCGGTCTTATTACTTAGACTGTGCCGCTCAAGGCAATTGCCACAGAAGAGATGACCGCACGAGATGGCATATAACTTCTGACCTATCTGGTCGCAGCTCGTGCATCGTAAGGTCTCAGATACCGCCTGAAACGCATTTTGCATCGACTTCTTGATATTACCCATCGTGTTGTATTAGTGATGGTGTCTAACAAGTGAAAAGATTAATTGCAACAACCATGTGGCATAAACAGCAAATCATTGTCAACCACTGTCTAACCAGGTGGCGTGAGTGAAAGGCGCCAAACTGAACAAACCGTTTCAAGTTGAGCTGGTCAAGTGGAAATAGACACGACGCATTGCGTCATTCTAAACCCACCTCTAGGTTTTCCTGCAATTAACTGCAAGTAAACTTGCAGTTGCCTGTCTGGGTTTAGAGTTTACTGTTTGGGTTTAAATTTGCAGCTACGTACAGCCTGTATGATATACAGGCAAAACTCGAGAAACGACCAAAAATGTTTTCTGCCTTTGGCAGTACAAAGTAGCCTTTTTTGAGATGTGACCAGAGGTAACGCGTGCGCTTGCTCTATAGCGATTTATAATGGATGTTTTTTCTTGAGCAGGCCGATTGTTGAGTGTTGCCTGTATTTGTTTCAAGTTCATGGGGAGCTAGTGTTCAACACTAAGTTCTATTGACATTGTTCATTATTACTTTACATTCATTAATTGCAGTTTAGCCCGCGTTATGATTTTTTATTTATAATTATTAAATTCTTCACGCGGAGTTCAATTAATTTTTATAGTTTCGAATTGACAAAACAAACTAGGATTACTCTTTTGATTTATACATATTTTATTTATTAGTAATTTAGTTAAAGTAATAATAATAATATGATGATGATGATTACAAAATAGATATATTGAAAAGGCATTTGTATTTCAATAAACATCATATAAGGTATTAATTAATAACGTCATTGAAAACATTTATGTGACATGAATAACGGCACATAGAAGGGAGAGTTGGTCCAGTCTGCATAGAAAAAGGAGAAAACCTGAAAAGGTAGATCGCGCGATGGAGAACGAGTGGGGACGAGGCTTGAGGGTGGTTAATCCAAGGTAAGCTCAGATAGTGATTTCTTGCAGGTACTTAGAGGGACAAGCAACGATCTTGTCGTTGGTTCCTGTGCGCACCATGATGATGCCATTCATTTCCTCGGACACCTGGATCACAATCTGTTAAGGTAATAATAAATCAAGTTAGCTCTAAACAATTTTAAATATTCGAATATGCTCATTCAAATTACATAGTTCGATCTTTACTCAAGGAACAACCAGACTTGGTAAATAGCTTTAGAATAAAAAATCAAATTCATTACCGATTCGAATCTAACATTTGTGTTATGATTCGAATTTTATTTTAATTCGATTCGAATGTTGTGCATAACTCTTCGAATTCTCATTCAATTTAACCCTTTCGCTCCCGAAGGCGCTATCGAGACGTATGTGTCCCGCTCATTCAATTAACAATATAAGGCTTATCTTTTACTGATAATCTTTGGGATTGAAAGGGTTAATTCGGAATTCGAACTTTTTCAATTATCACTCGATTCGTTTTGATTTTTTATTTACATATTTCTTCGAATTATAGTAACTCGAGTTTGACCTAGATGGCTTTGCCGCCGTTTTTTACAAGAGACAAACGGATTTTGGCAATTCGTGTAATAATTTCAAATGCTTAACATTCTTGAGATTTAAGCTTTGGTTAGCAATTTTCGAAAAGATTTAATTTTAGTTGGAATCCATTTATCTATAATACATAGTATGTACTTATAAGTATATGCATTGTCAGATGTTTTCGGAAAGAATTGGTAAACAAGACAAGAATATAAGCAAATATTGAATAGCATTTTTGTTTCTAATTAACATTGTATTTGAGGGCTTACCTGTTCGCGAAGAAGTTTAGTGGCAAACTCTCCATCGTTGACTTGGACTGTGTGGATCACTTGGAGAGGTCGTTCACCGGGAAAGAGCTTGGTGACATACTTGGAGGGGAAGAAGCCCACTTTGCCCATGCATTTGCCCTGCCACCACTCGGGGTCAGTAGTGTCCACTACAGTCACCATGTAACCCGCTCTGTTGTATTGATTGTGAGAAGGATTGTCATCAGAAAAGTCAACCGGTGACGCGCTGGATTAACCTTATACTTACCTCAGGTTAAGCTCATCCACTTGTCGACTTCGAAAGTTGTAGAGCACCACAAAGATGTTGGTAGGAAGCAGTCGCTGTGGTTTCTGCAAAGGAGATGGGTTGTCCTTAAGTTATATAGACACTCACTGATTGCTTCTCACATGCAACTGATTAAGTGCTAGATTGTAATTATTTTTAATTAAGTATGATTTATGGCTAACATTTGTGTGTATATGTGTTTTTGTCGGATAGTTGATTCAGTTTGATATGTACGTTCTTGGTACTATTTTGGACTGGTAAATAATTGACAATAGCTAAGAATGAATATTTTATTAACATTGTCGGTGTGCGATGGCTGATGATCAATGTGCAGTCTGTCTGTCTGTCTATTTGCCTGGTGTGGTGGTGTGATAGTGTGATGGTAATGGAGGATTACCGGGGATGGACAGGGCGAGAGCGAGGTGGACAGATCACCCATGGGGTCGCTCTCAAACGAACACATGCGACCGTGCATGCCTAACTTGAATCGTTTGCTCATTGAAGGACTGTGGGTTTGCTGTGGCGCTGCCAAACCAAATCCAGTAGATAGGTAGAGTAGTTGAAAAATGTGCATAGTATGCAAAATGTTGGAAAGCAAGTCGTTGCCATACAAGCCGGACAATGGAAAAGAGCAAAAAGCAAAAAATTAAATTTATTAATTATTTAGTCGCTCATCATCTTCATGCTTTAATGATGAGAGCGTGCCACTCGGCCATGGACTGACTAGTAGACTATAGAAGCTATATATGAGTTTGAGCAAAACACAGCCGATTACTTAGTAGTGTTTTCTTCCTTGGCTGCGCGATCAGTGAGCCTATGCCTAAAGAAGTTTGCCACTGAAGGCATCCATTATTGATGGCCAACTGGGCTCTGACCGGCACGCGTAATCTGCCACTATTAACACTGGCTTACCTTTATACTTGGTATATGGGACAGGATCAACCGGATCGTAGCTAGGAGGTGTGTGCGATACGTTGCCCGCCGGTGTTAACGTAGGCCGTTTCTCTCGGCTTAGTGTCTCGGCAGACTCGGGACTGTCAAGAGAGAGACTTTTCATTCGTAAAGTTAGCTTCTTTTTCTGGGGGCTGTGTGGAGCTGTGAAAGAGATTTTCTTTGGTCAGATGACGTGGAAAATGTAGAAAGTAGTAGATGAGACTTACCTGAATATGCTTGGTGTGAAGTCTGTGTGATGGTAAGCAGTGCTGGGGTGTTTTGCTTGATGTGCGACCTCATTGCCTCAGGGTGACTGTTGCCGTTGCCAAGTGCTGGGTAAGGATGATTCGGATAACGAATGTGAGGTGGGCCCTGAAGCATGCTTGATGATGGGTAGTGGGGGTACTCGTTGGAATTGCGATGGGAGCTTGGTGCTGAGATAGAGGGTGGGAGTGGTGACAGAGGTGGCTGCGTCTGTGCCGGTCCATTCAGGTCGTGGTGGTTGATCCCGTGAACGGAACCATTACAGTGCATGGACCGCTCTGGGTAAACAGGTTCTTCAAAGCTCGACTGTCTGATCTGCTCGAGTGTTCCACTTGAGTTCTCAAGTTCTTCGTCATGTGCATCGTGATCACGCTGATCTCGCAGATAATGCTCACGCTCACGCATATACTGCGCACACTTGCGCGCTTCCGCTGCTGCCCGCAGCGATTGGTACACAGGATCGTAATTTTGTGTTTCTAGTTGTAGAATAAAGAGGAAACATTAATACCAGAAAACAAGCAAGCCACCTGATCCAGCAAAGAAGTCCAATTAAGCAGGACAATAGGAGCAAACTTCAGCCAGTCAGTTGGAAGGGAGATGAGCCGAGTCGAACCGGCTAACGAGCTACTTACTCTCATCTTCGATTTGCGGAATGGCAATCTTTGTCTCTAGCTCTGAAGCTGACTTCTGTTTGCGTAAGAGGCGAGGTTTGGGCTATAAATAAAAGGTTATTATTTAGAAAAGATGCAGTAAATATGCGTTTATGACTGATTTGAAGCTCGACAAAATTTACCTTGTCAAGCCCAAACAATAGGCAACCAAGCCAATGTACTCGAGAAGATAAGATAAACCAAGCAATGACGCAGATTACTAGACAGTGGCTAACTGGCCACGTTTCCAATAAGGTAGCTCAGTTTACTATTCAGTGCTCGGTTTAGGTCCAGACCCACCAACGCTACTACGATTGTCAAATCGAATTGAAATCAAATCTAATTTGGTCCATTCTACCACTTCTGGTCCATAAGCGTGACCTGTTAATGAAATTGTGCACAAACCCAAGCGAAACGACTATGGCGAGAAGAAGAGAGCCAAATAGAAGCAACGCACACCGAGTGCTCTATCGCAAGCCACTTGATTCTGCACACCAAACTTGAACCAAGGGAACAAAGACGCGAGAAAGGAGTTGGGGTCACGGTGAATCCCGGTGAACAATCGGAAAATTTGATCTGGCTCTTTTCCAAACTAGGCAAATTGCACTTTTATCACTCTCCTCTCTTCATCTCTCCCTCTTTCTCTCACGTTTGTATTGTTAATCCACACTCATATTCAACTAAACAAATATTCAAACGGGAAATCTTCCACTTTTCAATAGTGAAGAGGACTATTGAGAATGGGTGCGCACCCGCATTGTGCCTGGGCCAAAGTCTGTATTATAAGCCGACAGGAAGGGGACACAAGGCGGCGTCAGCGAATTAATAACGCCTTGGCACCAGTGGTAATAGGACCCGAGCTACCATTAGTGGCCAGACGGATCCGGGCAGGTTTGGACCAGATTGCGCGCCTAATGGTGCTAGTGGCTTGTCTGATGCCGCGTAGCCACCGTTGCCAAGTCATTGCTGGCGTGAGATGCATTACCAAGGTCTTAAGACCACGGCGTGTGCCCGTTTTATGACAAACAAATTGCAGTTCAATTTGACGTGAAAGCCTTCAGTGCGACACTATAGACAAGGTTGCCAGAGTGGTAGGCCAACACCATCGAACGGAACCATGCTGCACCGATAGATGAATAGCTCCAGATTGGCCATGTCAGGCCACAACCATCAATCGACAATTGCAAAAGAATTTCTCTTGACATGTGCCCCGTTCCTCACTGAGGTTAAGCACAAAGCTGAGCTGTGCATTTCTCTTCAACACACAATAGATTTACAGCTCACTCTGCTTGCTTTGCAACACCATCCGGTAAACATCTCACTGTTGACAGCACAACCATCGTTTCAAGCGTCTTATCCTTGTCAAATTGATAAGAGAACAATCCAATTGTAAATAGAAAAACTTAAGCAACTTGCTATTATATGTAAAATATTCCATAAACAAGCCTCATGGTCAATGTCAACGGATCGTAACAATCTCTAGGGTTTCAACTAGAATTGACAATCATTAGCAGCTAATGATTCAAGAGAAGCAGCATTGTCTTATTTTGCAATTAACAAGATTGATAGCAACTAGTTTCAATAGAATTTCGCTAATGCGAGTAGAAAGAAATGCCAGGTAGCGTGCAGTAGTCTAGTGACTGGTATATTAGTGCAATTATATCCGGGGTTTCAAGAGCAGTACGCGACTAGCAACGAGATGACTTGTCATAACGACTCACTCAGCGCTACTGCTCAAATGAATGATACTTTGTCAATTGAGTCATCTTGATGGGCTTGAAAACAACTTGGAAACGAACAACGTATTATACAGTGCTAGTCAAACTGAGTATCTATAGATAGTACACTCTGTGCGTAACATCTCCCCGACGATGATTAATCGATCAAACAATCGTGGTTCTCGTTGGCGTCATCGTCAGATTGATTAGAGCCAGACGAACCAAAGCGACGACGAGCCTTGCCATTGTGTTTGCATGGAATCTATCATTACGCCACCCTGCAGAGAGTAAGGGCAAATCTGCACGCAAGGTCTTGCAAGAGACAAAGCGAGTGCCCCACTGGGTGTGTATTATCCCAAATGATCTCGATTATCACTGCTACGCGCGTCCATCCTTCTCTGATCCGATTAGACAATTTGACGCTGCGATAATGCTGCATTACAGACACAGACACTCAACCATTTGCACTTGAATGTGCTCTTTGCCTTGTTCAATTCACATTTATTCTCAAGAGAAGCGACACATGCGGCACTGGTCATTGCTGACCTGATTAGCTCTAGGTGTTTTATATTCCATTTCTCACATTGTATCTATATTTTATATATACTTTACACTGCTCTATTTTTCAAATAAATTTCGGTTATTTTTGGATTAAAATTACAAAATTCTCAAAGTTAGGAAAAATAGAACAGATTTATTGATTTTTAAAAAGTTAACTTTTTATATTTTTTAAAATTAATGAGAAAACTTTCAGAAAAAAACATGCTTTTTATTTAAGAGTTTTGACTGAATTTCAAAATTAGATTATATGTATAGCTTGTCAGCAAAATGCGATTTGCTATAAACTCACAAGAGAAGTGGTCAATGTTGGTATGCTTATGGGTAGCGTGTCTAATGATAATGAGAATGAAAGGGAGTAGACGAGGCAGAGACACGCTATCTAGCACAATGTTTTCCTGCTTCTCTACCACAAACATTTCCATTTGTAATGAAATAAATGTTTCGACTCTATTCATGCCGACCAAGAGTAAAAGAAAAAACACTGCTTTAATGCAAAACAATCACCACTGCAGTCTAGCCGGTAATAATCGAATAGAAAGTGAGAGTGGGAGAGAGAACAATCAAGACAAGTTCACCTGAATCTATGACAGTGCTTTTATAGTAGGAGGAAAACTACTGATTGGCACGATTGATGACGATCGCATTAGGTGCAAGGTCTATCGACAAACACTATCAATTGCGCTAGTAGTAGCCCACTTTTACGTAGCAGCATCAAGGAAGTGATCCTGCTATGCATATGAAAGAAATCTCGAGAACTAGCAACGCCAAAGTAATGAGTGATTGATCTGACACTTGCTGCTTGGCAGCCAATCGAGTCACCTTACTTGCTAATAATACTCCCAAGTTCTAGCTGGTCGTGAATGCAGCATTTGTCAAATGTTGAATAAAGATAAGAAGAATAATTTTCAAATAGACTTTCTGGAAAAGAAAAGATGCCACTTTAAACACGAGATATAAGTAGTTGAGTACGGCTGTTTATTTTTTTCAAGTGTATATTTCGACACCAAGACCAACATGCTACATCTTGAAATTGTTTTCGTATAAAAGTAAGATTACAGAAAAATTAGGCAAAAGTATTTTATATTGAATGTATCATTTAAATGCAAACTTATATCTTATGCTGAGGGAGCAGCGTTTGTGTAATTTGAGTTACGCGTGCGCCTGGCGAGAGGCTTTCCTGAAGAGCTTTATAAATGGTCATCAGTGACTCACTTCGCTCTCACTTCAAGTTTACCCAAAACAGATGTTTCAATTTATAATTTTAAAAAAATTAGATCTTTATTTTTTAATAAAATTTGTTCTGATTTGTTTTAGCATGTCTTTCATGTCAGATACGTAATATACGTAAAAAATAAAATTAAAACTGGAAACGCTAAACTAAAATTCAATTCTAAAACTCTATTCACTACAAGAATGATCAGTTGTTTGCAAACCTTAGTGCAAATGTAAACTTTGATATTTGTTTTATTGAAATTTCAAGTCAGAATTTTAATTGCAAAGTTAAATAAAGCGAACACGTTAATTTAAAACAAGATTTGGAGAACAACTCACCTGGCACTTAGGTGCACTCTCCTGGCAGCTTCCCGAGTGCACATTCATCTTGCATAGCTTACACTTGAGACCTTGGCGCGAGTGACCTAGCAAGTAATCAAAGAGAACCCAATAGGAAGGGAATAAAACATTAGGTTTGGTGTAAGTGAGATGCTGAATCGGTTGTCATGGCGGACCAACCTCGGAGGATCTCGCGACATACGTCACATGCTGTGATCTTCTTGTAGGTGTACTCTTGGAATGCGTGCACCCCCAGCTGAGCATTGATGCGCATTGCGTTGTGCTGTTCGCGGTCCACCACATCACTCCTGGAGAGAAACAATCCAATCCATGGTCAACTTTTTATTCGCAATATGCTAACTAATACAACAAACAAGCCACTATCTCCACATTGGCCAACTATTTTTCAATTCAACTGCAATAAATCATCACGCAACTCTCACGCATGTAATCTTCGCAGTACTAATTATACCTGCTAGCTTTGTACTTGCTTAAATCTGCCGAATTTAGAACTCTTGATGTCTTTATTATGGTCCGACAACACCGTATACTGACTCTGAAGTATGAGAACAATTCTTCTCCTATATATTAAACGATTTAATAGTAAGGGTTTTGTGAAATCTCACCATTACCTCATTGAGGAGTGTACGGGTTAAAAATTTTGGGTTTTTCACTAACATTAGGGCAAACATTGCTCGAGCATCACTAGCTCTCGAAACACTATACAAGAATCACCTCAAATGCCAACGATAATGAATTAAAATAACATCCCAGTTACTTGGACAACTTGAATGAAGAGCAACTTTGCGGAAAATGTGCCTCGGAGTTATCCCCAAGTGGCAGGGTAGTGAAGAAAGATCAATCGAAATTGGGTTACCATCTAGGTGTCAAGTAGAACTATCTGGCGCGTTGACACTGAGCAAAGAGCAATTAGTCTAATTGTCGCATACGGTGGCGTGAGCGTGCCTTCTCGCTATTCACATGCAAATGGATTCATTACAACTTGCCTCTCACTCGGTGGCACTATCTCGCTCACGCGTGATCGCTCCTGTTAATGCAATCCACCAAGAACTCTCGCCTCGCACGCTGGGCCAACCTCTACTGCGATCCACACTTTCTCTATTGTTTTCTCCCAATTCAATTCGCATGACGCACACTCACACACATACTAGAAGCACATGCAATTTGTTCCAATTAGTGATGATTAATTGATTGTAGCTTGTAGATTGCACCTCCCACCCAAAGAAGATATCCATCATGGGTGGGGTGCAATCTCAGGTAGTACCTCTTAGCACTCTTAGTACGCTTCTATCTATTTACTATAAGCAATTACATTTTCAATTTTTTTGTAATTTTAACTTTTCAACATTTTATGTCAGATGAGATACACCTAACAGTGCACTTTTTCAGATCATTTTATAGCATTACTTTCTGCTTTCTTTGTTTATTGCTTGATTTAACATACTATAGCGCCATTGTTTATAATTTTAAAAGATATTTAGGACCTACGCTAAAGCTCAGTCTGCTTCTTGTAAAAAAGGTGGCAAACAGTCGAGGTCAAACTCGAGTTATCATAATTTGAAGGTTTATGCAAATAATTCAAATCGAATCGAGAGAGAATTGGCAAAGTTCGAATTCCGAATCAAATTGGCTGAGAATTTGAAAATTTATGCACAAAATTTGAACGGATTAGATTTGAAACAGTGACAAATTGGAATTATAACAACAAAAGAGGGATTCGAATCAGTATGCACAGTTCAAATAGCGTAAATCTCACAGTAAGAAAACGTGGTTGGCAGAATACCAACAAATGATAGAACATAGAACATAGAAAACCACGATTATATTATTCATTAATATATAGGAGAAAAATTTATTAATTTAATTGTTTTCTTTTCACACTTTTACCAATCTTAAAAAAGTTTAAACTAAAATAATGTTAGCGAAAAAAATAATCTAGTTATTGTATGACAGCTATTTATGTCTCTTTTACTCCTTACCTTAAATTAATATTTTATGTGATTTCATATGACAGTCTTAATTTATATCTTTAAATGTGAAGACACATTCCATTGTTTATAACATGCTCCTAAAATCTACCGTAACAAGGAAGATAATACAATGATGTTGAGTGAGGAGTATAGAATAGTTTCTATCCGTGGTAGTTCTTTGGAATTCCAAATAGAAAGAAAATGATCCAGATGGCCCACCTGAACCTTGGAGAGATGGTGCAGACATCCCGAGGCTTTCCCACTTTCTCACACACATTTTGATTTGTACTGGCTCTGGTCTGGCAAATTGTAGTGCACTAAGTGGAACGCCTAATGAGACTGTGGTGCTAGCAAAAGTACGCTGATTGCACATACACTCAATTGACTTTCATTAGTTTTCATCAACTCTCTTCAACACGGTAGCGGCACCAGTGTGCAAAATTTGATTAACACCAGAAGCTGCAATATACCATAAATAAAATAGAAAAGGTATGAAAGAAAGCCAGGAGAGTACTCACTGACTTTAACTCGTTTCATAATTCAATCATAATAAAAATGTTAAGCTACCAACAAAACAAAATGACAATTTACATTTAAAAAAAGAAAAATTTGCTTTTGAATAATTAAAAATTAATAAACCAAAAAAATAAACAATTTTGATATTCGATCTGACATTTCAAGGTACAAGTATATGCGTATCTACATACAGGTCTTACAAAAATTAATTAAAGAAAAACACATGTTGGAAAAAGTCCAAACAATATGGGTGAAAGTACAAGAATCAAATACCTTGTTACTTGAAACATCTGTACTGAGTTGTAGAGTGATGGAAAACCATCAGGCTGGAGAAGCCACTAATTAGAAGCTCACTCTTGCTCATTGCTCTCTCCTCCTCGTCTAATTAAAACGGTGATAACGTGAGATGAGTTTAGTGGGTCGCAAACGAAAATATGTAGATTATGTGAAAGCATCAGTCATCATTACTCTAAATGTAATTTAATATCATGTTTTTCAATGCATATCAATCAGCTAACAGAAGAATTTAAAATTGAGTTTGGTTTTGGATTTTTTCTATGTTTACATTTTCCAGTCATGATGTAGTCATCGCAGTGTGAACTCCACACTGTGAAGTCCACAGGTTTAACATGTCTGGATTTTCTGTTTTGATTTTAAATTTTAAAATAAAATTTCAACCACTATGGGTATCTCGTTTCTGGTTGGAAATTGTCCTTGGTGTTAATTACAGAAGAGTACTAATACCGGTATAATGCGGCAGAAACCTAGTGTGCTTTACAATTCACGGACAAAATGAATCAAAAAAATTTTAAAAGTCGTAACGGATTTAGTAAGAGTAAGCGTTTGGTGTGAGTTTTAAAAAAAATAAATATTCACTTACAATCCAGTCCCGCTTATCTAAAATATCTTACTGATTCAAACCACTCATGTTTTTAATACTCTATTTTTCCTGTCTCATAAAATTTTGGTCTGGGGCGTCAAAGGCTTTGACTCTAAGTCTCACCATCGATTCCATCGGTGGACTCGCTCGTCACACTCACGCTCCTCGTTGGTTCGCGAATGCCACCTCATTGTAACACACACGCTAAGTTGTTCCGTCATGCATACACAATTACTCGATCTGTACATAGCTAATAACGTGTTCTAGTCAATATATCTATTCTCTCTCATCTTGCCATTTTTGAGTCACATACCGACAACCCCACCGGTGACCCGTGACAATGGATGAGGAGGAATGTCACCAATTGGAACAACAGATTGAGCAACGAATCCGACAGGAGCTCGAGACCAACATTGACCAGCGAGTCGAGGACCAACTCAAACAACGATTTCAAGCGTTGAACCTGCTGGTCGCGCAAGACACCTCGGCTCAAGCAGGTGATGAGGCCAAACAAGGGATGAGTTTAGGTTTAGTTTATTTTTAAAAGTAATCGACAATAATTACGAATTTTAATATAAGAAAAGAAAAATAATAAA
>DVQH01001033.1:0-15358 GCA_018231625.1 Papilio phestus | reverse complement strand
CAACACTGCACTTTTGCAGCACCCAGTCCTGCTAGTGTGCTACGCGCCATTGTAAGCAGTGTAGCTTTCACAATGCCTAAATGGAACCCTGTCTACTTCTCTCTTTGCTTCACTTTTCTAGGTAAGTTCGAAGAGTAAAACTTGAGGCAACACTGTATAACGATTTAATTGATATACAATGTTGTTTCACGTTTTCCTCTCCGAATTTGCATGCAAAAGTTAAGCCTGTGTTAGATTTTGTATTGGGAAAGCTACACTGCTTACTTTGGCATAGTGAAAAATAAAGGGAGTAAAACTCGAAACACTAAATTGAAAGCTAGTGCCCAGAGTTTGCTAATTAGTTTAAAACTGAAATCCAACACATTGACATGTAATAAATAGAAAAAATTATTTGCGGCTTGGTGGTTGACATGTTCCTGATTGCTCTGAGCTTGCGTAGGCACCACCTTTTTTGAGGTCGAATGTCTCAGTCGAAATCTATCTCGGGTTGTTCGAATGAAACTTGACCTCAAGGACGCGCATATGGCCAGAGGCAAGCCTTTGCTTGACAAGCTGCGCAGAAACTAAGTTCCCGATTGACGGTGGGTGGATTGTGGTAGACTAGAAGCGACCAATGTGAAGTGAAGAGGCTCCCGCAAAACAATGCACTCATTAGAGTAGAATATGGCTGGGTGGTTGCACGCGACCAGGCCACGCGCGGCGCCACTGTTGGCCACCAACAGCGCCAACCCTCTGGCCTCACTGCTCGCTCGATTTATTCCTTCCGATTGTCGGCTGCATCACTCATCTCGAGCATGAACGGCAATGGAGGAGGCAGAATTGATTTCTTCTATTGTTCCGGGCTCGACAACAACCACAATGACGATTTTGACGATTCTGTCCGCTTGTGCGCGCTCGACCACTCAGCGCTATTACAGTTTGCATGAGTCACAGGCTTGCACCACGATCTGTTTTGTCGCTGGAGCAACTTCTCACAATTTCCGCTTCACCGTCTTTTCGTTTTGCAAAAGATGCTCACGGTTTGACTTCTATTTTTGTACGTCTCCCAAGCCCTGCCAATGTTGGGTTGGTTCGAAGCACTGTCTGGTATGAAGGGCGCCATCTCTCCTCACGCGGTGGCACCTCGAGCTATACTGGCAATGGATCACTGCCGATGCCATTCTCGGTCAGAGGCAATGCTCGCTGCCTCATGCCACAGTGATTGATCCAGTGAGCGCATCGTCAACCCAACTCACTGGCTCTCACTTAAATTCTCGGTTCAATTGCTTGTATAGACCAAGAGACAAATGGTCCTTTGATGATGCGCACGTCCGCGTGTCTAATTTAGCTAAAAGCACATCGGAGCACTTGTCTCATCTCAACTGGATTGGTAGTGAATAGCTGTGGCAGTCGCATGTCCAGCTGCAATGGCTCTTGTAGTCCAACTATCATAGTGCGCGGTTAGCGGTCACTCGAGGCGTTTGGCCCTTGTCGCTCGAGGTGTTGAGCACGCAGCTGGCCAGCTCGAGCCACTATGATTTCGTGTACAGTGTACACACCTAATTGGTCGTCTTGCCACTGCTTCTTTCTGAATGAAACTTTTTTGGCGTAAGGCAACTTTACATAACGCGCACGATGCCTTCTCTGCCCACACGAACTCGATTTGTCTTATGGGGCAAATTTTGCCATACACTAGTCACTTATCGTGCTTGTGGAGAGTTTACTTCGCTTAGTGCAAGCTTCGTCGACTGGCGGTCGAATCTGCATTCCGATTCCAGTCTACCAGCAGCTTCACTGCAGTCGACACTACGGCGGCACACTCTTCGTCATCCCACACATTTTCACAATCATCCAAAGCGCTTTATTTTCATCATTAAAACTATTCACACAGATACTTGTTTGGTTGAACGGTAAAATAGGTTGGGCAAAACTTGACATCGTGGAAATTTCAGGTTGTCGATGTCAGTATAAATGTAGATGGACCGTTCCTCGATTCGATCCGTGACTTGTTGGGGTGCTTCGGTGCCGTTTTCTCTCCTAATTGACGACACTGCTCGCTTATTTTGACCTCACTCTGCGTTACTCGGCAAGTTTTATTCCTACCTGCTGGTGACACCAAAAGGGCAGAGAAGACACAAGCACTTGTTTGCTCACCACGTTTTTTTGCCATATGATTCGTTTTTTATCTACGTTCGTACATTCTTTATCTTTCCACTGTGGCATATTCATTTGAATCATGTTTGCTTCTCACCTTTAAGTCTGACTTATTTAAATTAAACTAAAGGTATGTTACTAAGTATACCTTAGTAGAACAACTAACATGACATGCTTTTATGCTTTAGTCAATTTATAAATGATCGAATTCAACAATTATGGCTGTTGTGCTGTTTATTTGAGTGTTGTAACTTATAAGATGCCGGTATGATGTAGATGTTGGAAAAAGCAACGAACAAAGCCACTATCTGGCCGGTCAATGTGAATCGGATGTGTGTTGGCGAGCTTGTTTTCTTCTCACCCCACTACACAACTCTTCCAATTAAGAAGCGTGTGGGATTAGTGCTGGAGCATTGGAGCGCACTTGTGGTTGATAACCATATTTGCCACTGATCAACGGATGTGAGACTGCCATCGGCGGCAACGGGCAGTGGCGTTGCAATCGCGCCCGTCCATTGATGGCTGCCATCCTAAGATGGCAATGTTACCTGTGAATGACTTGTCAGAGTGGATACCTCTGCCCGTGCACCACACGCCCACCACATAGCACTTCTTTTTAAGGCAATTTCACTCTATACTTGTGAGGTGATGTCCAAGTGGCAATTAGCTGAGACTTGTCACTATCTAGCCAGACACCGATACCGTGCCAGTATTGCTCCAACCTGTACTGCACCAGTGATTGGTGGCGCCCAAGTCGCCGGGCACGCTAGATTGCCATGCTTGCTATGAGCATTGCGTAGTCTGGTTTGTGGATCACCCACTTTCTATAAATGCCTCAGCTTCTTAGGTTGCATGCATGGATAGACTTGTGCCAAGCCGGTACCATTTTCATTCAGCGTGTCTTACTTTTCTTTGTAGTAGTTTGCCAAGAACGGTTTGCCTAAATCTACATTGAAATTGCAAAGATGCTCTAAATATATCGTCTTGCTTGTGTATTCCCACCGAGTTTCACTATTTGGCTCACCAAGTTGTCGGATTTAGTGACACTTTTCTATGCTAGCTCTCTTCCTTGTAGGCGTTAGGAGTTTCTCGATTTGTCGTCTTTATTCAGATCTTGTGGCTTAAAATAAGGCATCACCTTATCGAATTGTTTCACCTAGTTTTTTGGTAGCTAAACTATGCAAACAAAGACTGGTTTGTGGCAGATGCTGCCAACGTGGTGCACCGTGCTCGACGCTTCTCAACTCTGGTCGACTCTGGTCTCAATTGGTGGCGATACTGAATGGCTCCTCCTGACTCGGTCATTCTCGCCATTGTAAGTGGCTTCATCAAGTGTAGATGTTTTTTAAGTAGCTATACTCAGTATAGTTTGCTCAGTGCAAACCAAAACTAGCGCCTGACGCTTGTTTGTCTCATGCATGCGTCGATATCATTAGCATCTATGGCAATTGGAATTGTACTTGTTGTAATAACAAAGCTTTGCTCGAGTTGAGATGGTCGCTTTGTTCTTGTGCCGCATTGTAGTACTTCACTAATCTCGATCGAAACGGAGCGCTTCAAATAGAAGAGTGGATGAGATGGAACGATTTAATTTATGCTTGGTTATAATGCAAGCTTGGAACAAACGAGCTGAAGACGAGACAAATCAAAATAGCAATTTATCACAACCATATTCGTTGCAGGCTCGTTTCTCTAGCTCTCAATTACAGTAATGAGATGAGGTCTTGCCATCGTCGGGCAATTGCTATTAGTTTTAATAGTTATTTAACTTGTAAACAGTCAGCAGTCATATTCGGCAAATGGCTGCTTATTTAGCTCAATACAACAGTGCTCGATCGACCCGAGGAGTGGACTGGTCGAGGGACAAGATGGATTGTCAGTTGCTGCGGCGATGAGGCATCGTCTCAGCCACTGGTCCCTGGCTGCAATGGCAGCGAGCTGAGCCATCCGGCTTATTGCCTCGCTTCCGCCTCTGCCAAGCAGCAATCCAGCTCCGCTCGACACGCTTTGACGAGCGTGCCCGATCGAACCACTCGGCTGCTGCCTTGGCCCTCGCTACTCTCCTTAGCTAGGCTCGCAACATTGATCAAACGATGCTGTCGTCGAGTGTCGCGACTGGCTTGCTTTGTGGCAGCTGGGCAACGATGCCATCACTCGATTCAGCCATCACTAATGTTTCGACTAATGTCTTGTGAGACGATTGGTTTCGCTCTACATTGATTCGCAATTGATTGTCTTTCGCTTCATTGCTTTACCACTCACCAACCATCTCGGCCTTAGTTCACTTTGTTGCATGCAAATCTTTGTCTTAGTGACTGGCAAACTTAACTTTTAGCTCTAGAATCGATCATGGCGCTAATTGAATCACTGACAATTGTGGCATGCATCGTTGCTTTAGAGTGGTGCATTTTAGAGGGTGACACCCGAAAATCTCTTGGTGACTTATTGGTTGAGAGCTTGGAGCGCTTAATGGCTCGATTGCCTAGCCTTGTTGGACTCGGGCAGCGAGTGAGGCTACCCCAGCTTGCCACAACTAGCATCATCAATTTCTTATTTCCTTCATTACCCTGCAACCACTGTGGGCCACCATTTATTATCTTGTCTCTCTGACTGACTTTTTATATTTTATCCTTTGCAGCATTTAGAATGTAGTATCTATTCAACTCTTGTCATAGCCGTTTCCTGGGTTGCTATTTAGATTGAGATTTTTTATTAGTCATCATCTTGTCATAGCGTTAAAATAGATTTTTGTTTTTGTTTTTGAAACGAGAGTGTCCATTTGAGTGAGTCGCGCCGATCTGGAAATACACGGACCGTGGAGATCTGTTCCGCCTCGAACTAGCCGATTGGTATAGCACACAAGGCAACGTCTTGCCATATAGTCGCGATGCTCCACTGCTTTCTGCACTCTCCACCCTGAGCCAATGCGCTTTCTGGTGCTGTTTGATTGGTTTATAGAGAAGAACCGCCCGTCGTTGCAGATAGCCAGTCCAGTGATGCTCTCGGTGAGGTATTTGATAAGACACTGGAGCCAGAGAAGTGGGCTATATGGCCATCTCGGACTCGGGCACCATTCTGGGAGTGTAATGCGTGCCGTGCTGGCCCCGGTTGCCAGTGCTCTCTTGGCCACTATAGGCCACTGGCCTCGTCACTGCTAGCTAGCCCGGTCCCACTTTGTTTCGTTCCCACTTGCTCTCTGGCTCTTGACGCGCCACCACCACTTTCCCTCAGTTCCATCGTTTCTCTACTTTGTCAAATATTCCTGTGGTTCCGCAAACCTTATACCAACTTTCCCCGATGGGTAACGTTAATCACGTTTCTTGTACCACTATTGTTCCACTGCATGCTGGCTTTATTTGTAATATTTTAATATTGGACAAGTGGTTGAGTTTTATTAATTTCATGTGACCCAAGCGGGTCAGAGACGATAAAAATGTTATTGTCAGTTTTATGCGAGGACGCGGATGGCATTTTTGTAATTGAATTAGCCTATCCAGTTTGAATACGAGCAAAGTAAAGGGAGAGCTGACAGTGCTGACTGGGTCCTGCTTCTCTCTCTCTCTCTCTCTCTCTGGGTTTTTCATTTGGTCTAATGCAGTGGTGGAACATGAATCGAAACGATGTCGGGCACTGTGCACGCGTTAGTTGTGACCGGACAAGTGAGTTAGTCCATGACGGTGCTCATCCCTAGCCGACCGATCTCATGTTGGGATGGCGCGTGTATTTGCTTGCATGCTTGCCACTTGACTGACTTTGTAGTGTTCCTGTTTGTGGCCTAATAGAGCATAGCAATCTCGGTCCACCAGGCACTGACTTTATGACTGGCCTGTGTTTGTCCAGTGATGCTCACTAAGCGGCACTTGACTAAAAGCCACCACTCATCTCTCCTTGTTATTCTCTCCAGAGACTTTTCTACGCTGGCCGAACGAGACATATCACTTGGTAACATCTATCTGCCTTGCCATTGATGCCTTATTGAACGATTCAAAATGCCTAAAATATCGCTCAAGATTCATTTTCCAAACAGTCATGATGGCTACAAGATGCTGCAATTTGATGACTCTATCACCGTGCAGAAGGCGGTGGAAGAGATCTATCAAAAGCAAAATGAAAGAAAGGCTAACCTAAGTGCTACCGGCAAAGGTGATGGTTTCTTGCTTGATGGTTACTTGATTTTACTAACGATAGTCTAAATTACAGTTACCGATTATGGGTTATTTTTATTCAAAGATGACCAAAACGGCTCTCGGATAGGCCACTGGCTTGATCCTGAACGAGAACTGCAATACTATCTTCTTCGTGACGGGGTATGCAGCGTGATTCATACTATTCTTACAGAACTAAGTTTGCCTTATCAAACTTACAGGATGATGTGGAATTTCGCAACAAAATGCGTCCACTAAAGATTCGTCTATTAGATAACTCAGTAAAAACCATCATCGTTGATGAAAGTTTGCCGGTAGAAAAGATCATGCCTACTATCTGCGAACGTATTGGTAAGAATGAAACAAGAAGTTATTTAACTGTGTAATGATATTTCATTTGAATTCTAGGTGTGTCTAACTATGAAGAGTATTCTCTAGTAAAGGATTTTGACGAACTCGAGGAAGTAATGGTACCAAATGGAACGCTTAGAAACTCAACGTTACGCAAGAATAAAGACAAAACTTTGGACCCTAAAATGGAGCAACTAAAGAAGAAACTGAAGACTGATGACGATTTGAATTGGGTGGATCACTCGAAAACTTTGGAAGAGCAAGAGATTGCATCTAACACGACACTTGTTTTTCGACGGAAATTCTTTTATTCAGATCAAAACATCGATTCCCGCGATCCAATGCAATTACACTTGCTCTATGTTCAGACTCGAGACGCTATTGTCAATGGTACTCATCCTGTTACATTGGACCAAGCATGCAAGTTTGCCGGAATTCAGTGCCAAATTGAATTTGGTAATTTCATCGAAACTAAGCACAGGGCAGGATATATGGATTTAAAGGATTTTTTGCCACGCGACTATACTAAACAAAAGAACATTGAGAAAAAAATATTCTCTGAGCATCGAAAACATGATGGAGTCTCCAATGTTGATGCCAAAGTGAAGTATGTCACTTTAGCTCGGTCTCTTAAGACCTATGGTGTCACTTTCTTCTTGGTCAAGGAGAAGATGCAAGGCAAAAACAAACTAGTGCCACGCTTGCTTGGTGTTACCAAAGACAGTGTTCTGCGATTGGACGAGAAAACCAAAGAGATTCTCAAGACATGGCCACTGACTACTGTGAAGAGATGGGCACCAACACCAAACAGCTTTACCTTGGATTTTGGAGACTACTCTGATAGCTATTATTCAGTGCAAACCTCTGAGGGTGAGCAGATTTCCAAGTTAATCGCGGGCTACATCGATATTATCTTGAAGCGCAAAAAAGCCAAAGATCACTTTGGAATTGATGGAGATGAAGGTTCAGCAATGATTGAGGACAGTGTGTCTCCTTCCAAGGCAACCATTTTACAACATCAGCCCGATGCCAAACCATCTAAGCCAATCATTGAAGATGTAGCCTTACCGGGCGTCATCCGCACTGCTGGCGCCAACGGACCTCAGATTCTTAACATTAATCAAGTGCCGCAAGAGAAACAGATTCCAGTGGTGAAAGCACAACCACCTCTCTCGCAGTCTCCGGTTATGGCTGCCCAACATCCTAAGTACTTGCAGACTGGTCTTTCCGAGCCACAACGTGCTCTCCTCACCACCATCGGCACTGGACAAGATGCAGTGCAAAGAGCTTTGCGTGAGCTTGACTCGAAAGCTATTATCCCGGAATACGGACCTGACTTGGGATACAAGCAAGACCAGCTAGATGTGAAGAAAGAAACTGTCTCTTCTCAGATGGCTGCTTTAAACGCGGCTACGGCACAGGTGTTAACTTTAACATCTGTGCCTGAAGAAGAAGTTGATCATCCTGCACTTGGTGCGGCCATCAATACGATTACCACCAATTTGCCGGAAATGTCTAAAGATGTCAAGGTGATTGCTGCTCTTATGGATGACTATGACCGTGGTGACCGACTAGTCGAAGCCGCCCGCAATCTTTGCAGTGCATTCTCGGATCTTCTCCGAGCAGCTGAGCCCTCAGCAAACATGCCTAGACAGAATTTGTTGACCGCTGCCAACAAAGTCAGTGATGCTACTTCTAACCTTCTTTACAACATTGAGGACGAAGACATGGACCGAGAGGCATCTGACGCTCTACTTAGCCTCTCAAAGCCTGTAGCTAACGCTACCGCTAAGCTAGTGCTAAAATCGAAGGATGTGGCTTCAAAGTGCGAAGACCAAGCAGCGAAGAATCGCGTGATTAGTGCAGCCACCCAGTGTGCACTGGCAACCTCGCAGTTGGTCTCCTGTGCCAAAGTAGTGGCTCCAACTATTCACAGCCCCAACTGCCAGAAACAGATTGTGGATGCCGCTAAAGAGGTTAGCAAGTCTGTCGATGCCATTGTGCGGGTGTGTCAGGACTCGATTCACGATCCTTATCTTAATGGAGAGGTTAATCAAGCTGCGGGTGAAGTAAATCAAGCACTGAACAATCTGCTGAATCACGTGCGATCGCTTGGAGACGGTCGACACAAAAAATCTGGCGATGGTGCTGTCGATACTATCCTTGATGCTACTGATCGCTTGTTCAGCAGCACTGGTGATGCTTCAGAAATGGTAAAGCAAGCTAAGATATTGGCGCAAGCTACTTCACAGCTCATCCAGAATATCAAGGGCCAAGCTGAGAATCAACAAGACTCTGGTGTCCAGAATCGATTATTGGCCGCTGCCAAGTCGTTAGCGGATGCTACCTCTCGCTTGGTAGAAGCTGCCAAGGGTTGTGCCACTAATCCTCATGACTCGAACTCACAAGCCGCACTTCGACAAGCAGCCGAAGACCTGCGAAATGCTACTAATTCCGCTGCAAGCAATGCATTGAAACGCAAAGTGATGAGCCGACTAGAGTCCAGTGCCAAACATGCCACTGCCATGGCTACACAGAACATCGCAGCAGTGCACGGCTGTTCATCTTACATGCAGGATGAGCTGAGCCAGGTGTGCCGCACGGTGAACAACGCTATCCCACCAGTGGTAAGCGGAGTTAAAGCCTCTCAAAACGAACCCAACAATTCGAGCAAACAGTCTCAGTTGATCAATGCTTGTGAAACCTTTATTAAGCCTGCTCTGCATTTGGCTGATATGTCCATGTCCTCGGCACCGACTGTCACAGACAGGTCTTCTTCGATCCAGCTCACTCAGTCCGCTCGCCAATTGGCCGAAGCTCTGGCAGACTTGCGAACTTGTTTGAACAAAGCAAGCGAAGCGTGTAGTTTCACTATGGAGCTTGATGCCGCGGTGGACAATATTCGTCAATTGAATATTGAACTGTCAGATTGTCGAATGGCTGCATTGAAGCACCTTCTCAAGCCACTACCCGGCGATGACTTGGATCTTTGCTCTTCGCGTCTCAACGCCGCCTCCAAGTCAGTGGCTTCGGCTATGGCTCAACTCTTGAGTGCTACATCACAAGGCGAAGAGAACTACATTGGATCGGCTGCACGCGAAGTGACAAGTTCACTTAAAAATTTAACTTCAGCTTCTCGCGGTATTGCCGCCACATCTTCTGATCGAGATGTACAGATGAAAGTTTTGGATAATGCAATTGAAATTCTAGAGCAGTCCATTACTTTGTTTGAAGAAATTCGTTGGGCCTTGGAAAATATGCAAGATGCTGAGCGGCATCGTCGCTTGACTGCAGTGGCTAAATCACTATCGAATGCTCTTCAAAATTGTGTCACCTGCTTACCAAACCACAAAGATGTGGATGAATCGATCAGAGCCATAACTGAAAGCATGCGGAACCTTGGGTATCAAAGTGAATACTCGAACAGGACATACTCCGAATTACAGAGTAGCATTTCAGATGCAGCGAGCAAACTGAATGAAGCGACTTCTGAGGTAATTGATGCTTCACGCAGTCCGTCGCAACTGGCACCCGTTTCAAAGAATTTCCATTCGCATTATTCGAACTTGTTTAATTTGGGTAACGAGATTGCCGGCCAAACAAGTGACGGTGATGTGCAGGCGCGTATCCTTTCTTGCTTGCAGAATCTCTCACACTCTTCCACTCGCCTTCTATCCTCGGCCAAAGTGGTTTCCTCCGATCCAAATGCACCCAACTCTCGTAGCCAATTAGCTTCCGCTGCTCGCAACGTCACCGAAAGCATTAGCGATCTGCTCGATGTGTGCTCTTTGTCTGCACCAGGTCAGAAAGAGTGTGATTTTGCCATTCAAAACATTCAAATGATGCGCTCATACTTGGAAAACCCTTGTGTGCAATTGAACGACTCGACTTACTTCGAATGTCTCGAAGTGGTCACTGAGAAGAGCCGACGCTTGGGCGACGCCATGACCGGTATCGCTAACTACGCACGAAAGAGCGAGCATGAACACTTTGGTGAGTCGGTGAAGGAAGCGTCTGAGTCGATCTGTGGTTTGCTGGAAGGTGCCGCCCAGGCAGCCTACCTCGTGGGTGCCTCGGACCCCTCTAGTGTGGCTGGTAAAGCTGGAGTGATTGACACCAACCTTTTGCAACGGTGCAGCGAAACTATCAATATGGCTTGTCAGCAATTGCTTTCGTCCAACTCTACCAAGGAACAAATCATCCATGCCGCCACTGACATTGCCAAGTCTACTTCAAACTTGTGCAATGCGTGCCGAATTGCCTCAGTGAAGACCAACAACCAATACTATCGAAAAAATTTTGTTCAATCTGCCAAAGAGGTTGCCAACGCTACTGCCGCTTTAATCAAGGAAATCAAACCTCTTGAAGACTCGAATGCACAACATGTGAACGAAAGCTGTCGACTGGCCACGAGGCCATTACTAGAATCCGTCGACAGTTTGCTTTCATTTGCTAACTCACCCGAGTTTGCTCCAGTACCTGCTGAGATCAGCACCAAAGCACGTTCTTCCCAACAACCCATTGTCACTTATGGTCTGTCTATCATCGACGCTTCCTCCAACATGATCATGTCCGCTAAATCATTGGCACTCAATCCCAAAGACCCTCCTGGATGGCAAACACTTGCAAATCATAGCAAAAATGTCAGTGATTCGATTAAAAAGTTAGTCACCTCTATAAAAGATGCTTCTCCGGGACAAAATGAGTGTGACGAAGCCCTTGAGAAGATTGGTCAGTGCATCAAGAAATTAGATCAATCTTCCCTTGATGCCATCAACAAGGTGCTACCTGTTCGCAACGAAAACAACTTGAAGGGTTTTCGAGAATCAATTTGCGCTGCCACCTCAGAGATTGAAGTTCGCGTGGATGCAGTGCGAGTTGCTGGCAAATCGAAGGCAGAGAAGTTGGGTCATGCTGTTTCGCAGATGATATCCTACTTTGATCCACTGGTCTTCAACTCAATTGGCTACGCATCAAAAATACCAGATGATAAACAACAAAACCAGGTGTTGGACAAGTCCAAGGGAGTGTGCGAGTGTGCACTTCAGCTCATTTACTCGGTGAAGGAATGTGGTGGTAACCCCAAGGCTACATCAATTCATGCCGAAATTGAAGATTCCAGTTCCGACATGAAAAGTGCAATCAAAGAACTACTTAAACTACTTGAGTCAGCTGCCTCCGAAGAAGGTCACGTTAACAGTATCATCGAGTCTATCACTAAATCCATTACCCGGATTGATGAGCGAAGCTATATTTATTCAAATGGGTCAGGATCTAGTCCTGACAATCTGACTTACGTTGACTACCAAACTAGAATGGTCAACACTACCAAAGAAATAGCAAAAATTGCTCAGGACATGGTAAGTAAAAAGAGGTTGTTTTCGATTTGACTAACATGGTGATTTAGATTGGAAAATCTGCTACTCAAGTCTCCCAACTCGGTTCGTTATGCACGAAACTATCGCATAATTATGCCAATCTTGCTAACGATGTTAACGGAGTCACTTCTGCAACTCACAATGTTGAGGTATGAACACTTTTAAATGATGGATATATTATGAATTTACTTATGTGGTTAATGTTAGGTTGCATCACGAATCAAGAGTAGTGTTCAAGATTTGGGTAGCGCTTGCATCGATATTACCAAGAATGCCGGTTCGTGTCAAATGAATCCGGGAGACACGTACAGTTTGAGAGAGTTGGCCGAGAGCGCAAGAAATGTCTCGGAAAAGGCTTCCTATGTGTTGGCTGCCCTGCAAGCAGGATCAAGAGGCACTCAAGCCTGCATTCACGCTGCTAACTCAGTCCAAGGCATCATTGGTGACATTGATACTACTATCATGTTTGCCAATTCGGGCACTCTTAACCCTGAGTACTCTGATGACACCTTCGCTGTCCATAAAGATGAGATCCTTAAGACAGCCAAGGCTTTGGTAGAAGATACCAAAACTTTGGTAGCAGGCGCCGCATCGAGCCAAGAGGCTTTGGCTGTGGCTGCTCAGAATGCAGTTACTACCATCACCCAACTTACTGAAGCAGTCAAACTTGGCGCTGCAACTCTCGGATCCAATAACTCAGAAGCCCAAGTGATGCTTCTTCACTCGGTTAAGGATGTAGCCATTGCACTAAACGAATTGATTGATGCTACTAAAACAGCTTCCGGCAAGAACATTAACGATCCAGCAATGATACACCTCAAAGATTCCGCTAAGGTATGCTTTTGATCCTGATTCACAACAAACTTGATTTATTTGCATATTTTCTTGCTTAGGTAATGGTTACCAATGTGACTTCACTTTTGAAAACTGTCAAAACAGTTGAAGATGAACAACAAAGAGGAACTCGTGCCTTAGAGGCTACCATCGATGGCATCGAGAGTGAAGTACGCAATTACGAAAGCGGAAGCATGTATGTGATGCAAGATGTCACACCCGAGCAATTGATTCGCATCACCAAGCCAGTGACATTGGCCACTGCCAAAGCGGTAGCCGCTGGAACCAGTGGCAAGCAAGATGACATTATTGTGGTGGCCAACATGGGTCGCAAGGCAATTCACGATCTTCTCGCTGTTTGTAAATCGGCTGCTACTCTGGCCGACAGTCAAGAACTTAAGATCAGGATAATGGATGCCGGCAAAAGTTGCGCCCAGAATTATCAAGAACTTTTGAAGATGGTTTTTAACATTCTACAACGACCGACAAATGCAAATGAAGCCAAGCAGCAATTGTATCACATGTCACGTACTATAGCGGCATCTGTCACCGAAATCGTCTCGCTGGCAGAGATGCTCAAAAGTGTGGATTGGGCTGATCCAGAAGATCCTACAGTGATTGCTGAGAACGAATTGCTCGGAGCTGCTTCTTCTATTGATCTAGCAGCCAAAAAATTGGCTAATCTACAACCCCGTATCACAAGCATCAAGGTATTGTATTCTGCGTTGCTTATCTGCTATCTGTCGACTATTCAACTATTAAGTATTGCCTCATATTTGGAGATATGTTTGATATTCTTGGTTGTAGAATTTGAATTCAACCAAGAATCAGACATATAATCCAGCTGTGGGGTCCCAACACCACTGTTTGAACATACTAGTTAGTCTTTTGTGATGCTTACTGTTTTTCCTTTTAGCTACCAGATGAGGACATGAACTTTGATGAGATCATCCTAGAAGCGGCCAAATCGATCACACAAGCCACTGCAATGCTAATCCGAGCGGCATCTAGTGCTCAAAAAGAGTTGGTAGCAACGGGAAAGGTTGACCCGCACTCGCATCACTTGTCAGATGATGATCAGTGGTCTGAAGGTTTGATCTCAGCAGCCAGACATGTAGCTGCTGCCACACACAGTTTAGTGGAAGCTGCCAACTCTCTGGTACAAGGACAAGCCTCTGAGGAAAAACTCATCTCATCGGCCAAACAGGTGGCTAGTTCCACTGCCCAGCTTTTGGTGGCCTGTAAGGTGAAAGCTGATCCTGAATCGCAAGCGATGAAGCGACTGCAGGGAGCTGGCAACGCAGTCAAAAAGGCCACCGACAACTTGGTCAGAGCTGCACAACAGGCAATCGAACAGGAAGAAGAACAAAGTTTAGTAATCAGCAAGCGCCGTGTTCAGGGCATCACCCAAGAAATCGTTGCTCGTGAGGCGATTCTCAAAAAAGAACGAGAACTGGTGGTAGCCCGTGAAAAGTTGGCCGCCATCAACCGAGCCAAGTACGGTAATCGCCCACCTGAGGAAAAAGACTACAGTTTCACCTCCTTTAGTTACTACACCAATTCGAACGAGCATCAGCAAAACTGAGTCAACCACTGACACACCCACATCATGCTTTCTTCTCCATCCATCTGCACATTTAGATGTTTTTGATAACCTTTGATTCAGTCATCCAGTCTAACCCATGCGCCAAAGTCATATAAAGCAATTTTCATTCAAGTGCCTCTAACTACAGATTTAAATGTATCACTACTCACTTTTATGTACAAAAAATCATATCAATTCTAAACCTATTTGTTGTTGATTATATCGTTAATTAAAATTTATTTATACATTAATGTTTGTTAACAATTAAAAAAGAGTAACAACTCATCACGTGAGTGCAATTGGTACTCAAGTTAGAACTACTTACTAGGTTTTTCAATCAAATCTTCCGGATTCATAATCACTTGGCGGGTCAGTTTAGAGTGGCCAGTGCTTTTGCTCAGCAGATTTTTGCTGAACCACGGTGGTCGCGGTCGGTCTATCTCAATCACGCGATGGCCTTTGGGAAGGTCTTCGGTGTCCTCTTCTTGGTACTTGACATAGACCTCAGAGTGTTTGGGTTGTACCGGATCGGTCTGACTAGTGATGGCTTCTTTGATGCGCTTCGTCTCCTCCATCACTTGGTTGTAGCAGGTGGGACAGAGAGCGTAGGCTTCGTGGTGATCCCCACACCGGTCGCAGAGGACCAGGTCGACGCGAGGTCGCACCAGCCGTGTATTCTCCGGGTAGTTGGGCACACCAAACCGCTTGCCAAGTCGCCGCTCTATCGGCACACGCTTCTTGGGCACTCCCCACACTATTGACTCCTTCATCAGTTCTTCAATGCTACTACTTGCAACTTGCTGGCCATTATTTAACACCACCACCGGAGCGTCTACAAAGAGTAAGCAATGTATATACAGTATATTCGCAATAATTCGTCACGCGTTTGCACAGAATTTAGAAAAAAGTGACGAATTACGAATTATCGAGGG
>DVQH01001032.1:0-15366 GCA_018231625.1 Papilio phestus | reverse complement strand
GAAGAACACATAGGCTACTTACTTAAAAAAAAAATTCCACGCAGACGGAGTCGCGGGCGAAAGCTAGTATATAAATGGTGTTTTCGTTGTGTATTGTATGATTGTTATGTGTATTGCAGTGGAATCGCTGCGCAAGTCGGTGTCGGAGGCGAAGGGGCGGGCGGCGCGCGCGGAGGCGGAGGCGGCGCTGCAGGCGGCGGCGGTGGCGCGGCTGGAGGCGCAGGTGGCCCGCCTCCGCGCGCGGCAGGACCATCAGGACGAGCACGAGGAGCAGCTCAAGCAGGAGCGACGCCGGCTGCAGCGGGAGGTGTGTACACAGTACACAGTACACATCAATACACACTACAATGTAATACACGGTACACAGTTATACACGGTACAAAGTAATACACGGCACACAGTTATACACTTATACACAACAGCCCTAGTGCACGTCAATATGCAACAGTACACTTTACAAACCAATACACAGTAAACAGTAAGGTGTGTATTACGCAGCACAAAGACCACATCGAAGTTTCTAGAAAACTGATGGACAAGTTATAATTAACGTAAGCCTAAAGCAAATGAAACGTGAGGACCTACCTTAGGAACTCTTGGCCAACAGTAATCTTCGGTTATTTAAAGATTTTAAACATGTCAGTTATAGATGTATCGATTATTTAATTAATTGAAATGTACAAAAATATATTGATTTCAATGAATTCATTGTTGGTATCATTCTTTTGATACCATAGAGCAAGAAAAAAATACCAATATTGTTTTCAGGAAGTTGTTGACTTCTGGGCCGTTATCAATAACTGAGACTGCTAACGGTATGGTGGAAAGGCAACGTTTTACCGTTTTACCCGTTTTGTGACCCAGTCAAATACATCCTGATAGTCCAAATAAATTACTCACCCTGTATATGTCTTGTTTATTAATTACACGCCATGTGTATATAATAACAATAAATAAACTGCCAACAGTAATATGAAACTATAGGTAAAATAAACGTTATAATTTGTAAGGAGTAAAAACTTTTTTTTTTATTCGCAAGTACCAAATTATATCAATCCATGCTTTCGAGGTCCTCGTGTATATAAATTCCTTGTCAGAATGTGAAAAATAAAAATGCATGTATTGATTTTACTAATTTAGAACTGTATTATATTTTTAAATGTTTTATACATAATTTAAATATACAATTTTTTAGCTGACCAAGAGAATGACATAGAAAATGTCATATGCTTTTGACATCTTGATGTAATAAATTAAATCTATTTACAGGCTAGAGAAGCTTTGAACAGAGTTGAGGAGTTGGAGACGGAGAACAGTCACCTGACGAAGCGACTTGACAAGCTCAAGAACGCGAAGTCAGCGCTACTCAAGGAGCTGTGACACTAGTGACGTCACGCAATGTTGCCATTTAAATAGCTCACTGAACGGATTCAAACACGGATTATCTGTGGACGCAGATTTTCGATTTATTTAATATACATAAAGCTATTGTATGTAAATATGAGAATTTCTTGTAAATGATTGATGATTGTTTTCTTTTACATTTGGAATTAACAATTTTGTGACGGAAACATCTAGAATCAAACTAACAAAGATTCGCTAATATGATTAATTAGTAGAATTATGTCTGTGACAAATGTCGTGTCAACATATTTTCGCCGTAACTTTTTACGTTGAGCTGATTTATCCATTTTCATATAATCGAAATGATTTTGTACTATTAAGATTAGCAGATATAAATAATTGACGTTGTACGAGCTGTAATAAGCTGTTATTCCTTCCATGTTGTTGGAATGACAGCTGTCACTGTGACAGTTTGTGCGGTCACCAATTAATAATAGCCTTATTAATTATAATATTCTATTGTAATACAGTTTTTATTAGTCCTGTTGAACAACAAACATTGTATCCAGAAATGCTATTTGTAATTTGTGCATTTACATGTATAATATCACATTTTAAAGCATTTATTAAAAAAAATGGCAACCCAGCGCTGAAAATATGTTGAGGCAACATTAACTTGGTCTTAAACTTAATTATTTTTATTGTAAATTACCTTTATTAATAATTTTGTAATATAATGTGTATAATTTAATAATGTTTTATTAATTAACCGATTATTTATTTCTTACGGATATAAATATGTTCGTATTATGTATATTTTATTTAGCGCTGCGCTCGCTTGCCTTTTCGCCTTTGACTAATGTTTTTTTTTACCGATTATTTTTAACTTGCCAGTCTCACTAATTGATTTTTTTTAATATGAGCAATAAGGCTGCATGTAAACATCACTTAGTAAAATAAGAGTTTTTTTGATGATTTGTATATCTATGGACACATTTTTTTAAAAACAATTAACCTTTATTGAAATTGTATTGCTCAAAATTTGTAATGTGATCATTGCTAGGCTATAGACGTCCATTTAGCGATCTCTAAAATAAGCCCTCCATGCATGATTTACGAAAAATTTGCTTTTTTAGAACTTCATTTTAATTGGCCAATGTATTTTTTTTTTTAATTTCTTGTCTTTATTCCGTTAAAAAGTCTCCTTGTGAATTTCATTTTCTTTACTGGAAAGTTACCACACAGCCTGTAAACGAATTATGTTTTTTATATAAATGTTAGTGCGAGTTAGATTTGGCATTTCAGTATTTGAAATTGATATTGTGCATGGATTTAGTGTGTCTTTATGTCACCACAAAGGGCGAGCTAAGCCCATGTAAAAATATAGTTGTTATCTCAAACTACTGAATATGTAAACAAATATGAAAAAAAAGGGATTTTTAAAGGTATTTGTTTATTTATTAATTAGTTTCAAATTTCAAGGAAAGTTTTATTAACTAAAGTAAATACCGAATTTATAGGTCGTTGCGTTTATTTTTAGTTTTTAAAATGTTGTAATCCCCAATATTAGTCATGCTCAGTAATTGTGTCGTGCCATCGCGCCAAATGTATTAGGATACAATAGATAGGGATGATCGATGTTGCATTATCGATAAAATAATAAGAAAATATCGATTAAACATCCACAGGACACGCAGCAACTCGCACTGAAGTCGACTTTGATTTGACAAAAGTCAAGTAAATTAAAAATGTGTGTGTTAATTGTATTTTGTATAAAACAAGTTTTTATTTTAATCCTCGTAAATGAAATTCGACAATTAAATTAAATTTAATCGATATGTTTTATCGATATAAGCAACATCGATGTTTTTCGGTGATTAGTCCCTAAATTAGATCGATGTAGGTAGATGTCGACGGGTATTTAGTCCTTGCTAGGTATTTTATACGGTTGAGATATAGCACGTGAGAACATCACGTATCAATTCAAAGCATGCCATAACTTATAGAAAAAAATATACAATGTTACATAATTATTTAAAATAAACTAACATCACATTTAACATCACAATTAATAAAGTTTTGTTATGACGATTTTGTGATTATTATCAATGTCAGAACTTGTCTAACTATACTGCTGTTTCACTTGTATTAAAATTGTCTGTTTTTCCAGAGACAATGAAAGGGATGGTTGTTTTTACAAATCGATAATCGAGACCCAAGAAGGGCACAATTTCATTAGTCGATATGTCGTTGTACATCATGCCAAGTTCCCGCATACGGGCTAATGAAATAAATGATGAAGTAAGCTATCGCCCAATGCAAACAGGGCCTAACATTTTAAAAAATGTTCTCGCATGCGGGCACTATCGCATGCGTGAACTGGAAATTTCTAGCATCACGAATGCGAGCGTAACCGACTAATTTAATTGCTCCTTTACGTATCACAATTTTGTAAAGCGCTATTTTCTGTCACTGGTTCACCGTGTATGAAGTTTAATACGCTGAAGGTTCTAAAGATCGGTCTATGTGTGCGTAAAGGATGTCATTTTGTAAGTATGTTGTATGTATTTGGTGCTGCATTACTAATTTATATTGTTTTATTACTAAGTATGACCGTCTTGTAAGAAGCGAAACAGACTTAATAATGTATAAATTTGGATACTTGAATAAATTTCGCTCGCAATTTGTTGTTTTATTTTTGCTCCTTTTATCGAAAAGAGTGGTATACGTTACCACAATATTGAAGACGCTTGTATTGATTTTAACTTGAAACATCAAATTGTTCTAATCAACAATGACAAGCAAGATGCGATAAGTGTGAAAAATATTATAGAATGGATCTTTCTCCCTTTTTTGATTATGTGACTACTATTGTCAGAATTCTCACAATACGTTATACTTTCTGCAATACTTAATTTTTTTTTATATTATATGACGCGATGCCAAACGAGCAAGCGGCCACCAGAATTCACCGAAAAGGCGAAGCGACACGTCCATAGACACCCGGAATTGTAAATGCGTTGCCTACCATTAATCGACGAAGAAGACCCACATAAAAAAGTTATTTCACTTTTCTATGCGTGTATTCTATCGCAAAAATGCACTTTTTCTTTCCATCCATTCTTTATAGTAAAATACAGGCACATTCATCAGTCGAAACACTTATACTTTAAGCCTCTCTTGTGTGGTCGTGGTATTGGACCGGGCGAGCCGACCCTACAGTGCCAAGATGTTAAAGTGGGCTCTACCATTGTTAAGTATAAACTTTAACATTGGCTTGTAGTAGGGGCTATGACAATTTTAGCTCCACTTACTTTATTTATTAATACCTCTGGATGTCTCTATACTAATATTGTAAATAGAAAAGGTGTTATTGTTAGTGTGTTATCATTAAAAAAACTCGGAGACCACTGAACCGATTTGTATATTTTGTATTGATTAGAATTCACGCGACATCATGCAACAAAATAAATAAACACGTGTAGAAAAAAGAAATACATTTTATTCTTATTTATGTTTGTAATGAGTTTTACAACATAACAGTTTATATGAAATTAAATTATAAAAGATGTTCGATGGCGACTAAATTTTGACATTCACAAAATGTTGAGCTTTTGTAAGAAGAGTCCCATTTATTTACAAAGTCTTGTAACATATGCGGGTAGTTTGAAATTTAGTAGAAAAAAAAATGGATATGCCAGAAAACAGGAAATATATTACAAATCACTTTCAATTTACTAGAAAACTTTTTACAAGGTAGAAAAAAATAAAAACAAATTATATAGGTGATGCCATCTCCATAGGAAATGTAAAACATATTCGAAAATTATGGAATTTGCTAAGAAATTTGATTTAAAAAATATTTCCAAATTCCAGACTACCAGAGCACATTAATAAGTAAAACAACACATATTCTGGTACTTACACTACGGCATAATATTATCTAACACTTAAATCTACATTATTTGAGATAACCTGAAGCCTGAAGAAAGTTTTTGAAATAGTCCATACAACTTGTCAAAAAATTTCTTAAGAGCCCAAAGTATTGTAATACTTTTAACAATGGTATTTATTTTACAAACTACAATACAAAATACTACACGAAATGTTTTGAAACAGCTATAACCTGCCCAGAAATATAAAAAACCCTCGCCATTTTGTAGAGTAATGCAACTAATGACTACATTAGAATGTGATTTTATTCAATCTGATAAAAGCTCCCTTAGGCAAGGATTTTCATATTTTCATATACCTTGATGACCTGAGCATTTCCACTGTTGTCACACTTGTATACAACCATTTCTTTGATAAAACAGAGAGCAGAATATGCATTAAGAAGTCACAACAGCGGAATTACATTGAGTAAAAAAAATAAAAAATAAAAATGTTTTTTTTATAAATACAAATTTTGAGATGCAATAAAATGATCAATTTTCTCACCAATGTTATTTTAAGTATAGTGTTCAAATTAAGACCAAGAAATAAATATAATAGAAAAATCAATTTCTTTGGGCCCAATAGTTGAGATACATCTTTGGGGGACTTTTTTATTAAATACTGTATATAAATAAATAAAACATTAAAAGATCCTAAAAAATGTTTACCTTCTGGTTTATTTTTTTAAATATACATTTAGATTATTATTTTGTTGCTGATAGTATGCATTTATACCTGATTACTAAGCTTATTTTCAATATTACTATTGATACCTAAAGAAATATTAAATGTTTTTGCTTGTTTATTAAGACGGCCAGATTTGTATGGAATTGTAATCGAACTTAGTAATCTTCAGATCAATTTAACTTACATACACATATCCTTTATTTCAAAAAATTGTAGTTAACGCTTAACTATGTATAAAAGACTCCCCACTTGATGCATCTCATAAGAAACCTTACAGACTACAGCTGGCTAGGCAGCGGGGTGCTGACTGGGTGTGAGTCCCCCGTGCTCCGGACTGTGCTTTTGTTTTTTTCTCTTTTTCTCCTTTTTCCGTTTCTTCCGCTCTTTGTCGTCGTCGTGTCGTTTCTGTTTTTTGTGTTTCTTTTCATATGTGTCTGGGTTTGATGAGTCTGAAATAGAGAACATACTTAGTTAGTTGTCACGACTGAAAAGGGTTAGTAATGAATTTATCCAACTATTATTTATATTAATATAAAGAGAAAAGATTTGATTGTTTGTTTACATTCCACATCGAAATAAACAAAAGCAAGTAGCCTATATGTTCTTCCAGACTATTCTCTACATCAACCAAATTTCATCAAGGTCCCTTCAGTCATTTAGGCGACACACTCTAAACCATTGTCTAAGCTTTAGCATTTCTAATATTATTAAGATTTATCTTAATATTTTCTTACTTCAAATTTATTTGAGATTATATTAGAATATATTATATATATATATTTATATGAGGAGTGAAGAGGAGTGACAAATAGTGTTACCTTGTAAAGGTGTGTCCTGTCCAGGGGGTGCTCCATCTTTGTGTTTATGTTTCTTGTGTTTGCTCTTATGCCTTTTAGGAGGAGTTGCACTAACATAACGGTATTGCTCTGGCAGGGGACCAGGGTGCAACCTGAAACCTGCTAGCTGAGCACTGCTCAAGGGCAACAGTTCTTTACCACCGATCGGTCTTTTGGCTATAACTGACCCTAGAGTACTGTTATCTTCTTGTCCAGGACCATCCACTATGCCTGGTAAATTAGGTAGGAATGATGACAGTGATTCCTTTAGTTTCTTCCCATTAAATTTGCTATATGAGTGTTCTAGGCCATAGTATGCCATTAAATTTGTTGCGCCTGTTAGTTCACATTCTCCTGTAAATAGGTATTTATTGTAACATTATAAATTATAATGCATTTCATGTTATTTGTTTTTGCCGTGAAAATATATCATTGTACGCACCTGGAGGTTCTTTCATCAAATAGAAAGGACCACTGTGTAATATTGCAGGGTTTTTGCCAAGTGAGATAGTGGTTTTGAGAGTCCCAGAAGAATCCTGACGTGAAACTACTGGTGACCTCGCTCCTCGCGGTGAGGATTTTGGTGAATATGGTTCTACTTTTCTAAACTGATCAGACATCATCTTGAATCAGCATTGTCTAGCGGGAGTTGCATAAATAAAGAAATGCTAAAAATTAAAAATAATACAAACTAGAAACTAAAAATAAGTGTTCCCTTCTCTTATGTGTTGCAATCTACAACAGATTAAAAAAAATAAATGTTATCAATACTGTTGATACAGATAAAAAAGATATGTCTATGTTTTTAGGGTTGCCGTTTTTATTCTTATTTATGACTATTAAAAGGTACCTACTTATTCTTATTACCGCGCTATTTTTCTATAAATAAGAATAGAATAATTAAAATTACACTAGAGCCATGAATCAACTGGAAATTCAGGATCTCGCCTAATGGGCAAGGTTATTTATGTAATTATTTTAACAGCCGTTAACTAGCGTTTGTTGATCCTAACGAGCGGTTTTTAAATTGTCTATGGTAACAACCACGTGTTTCAATAAAAATGCTTTTGCCTAATGAAATTAAAAAGTAAGAACCATAGAGAAAAGAGTCTAGTCTATGGAACATGAAATAGCTTCTCGTAATGCGGTACGATTTTCAATAATGTGTTTGGAAATAAACATCGCAATGAGTTTAATTTAATCTGTTTGTGATTATATGGATTGTTTTAAACATTTAAAATGTGTACACTTAGTGATAAAAGTCGTACAAACTCAGTGCAACATTTCTGATATCACCAATCCTCGCTCAGCGAAGTGACGCCATTTTACGGGAATGACCAGCCCGCGGCTGCCTCTTATTAGGCCTGATGTAAGGAGCGCTCTACCCAAACGGATGCATGGAAACGAATCTTTATTATTGTTCTCGTACTGGACGTACGATTTCAGAGGTACGGCCTTATATTACAGTGTTATTATTGTTATCGTATTTCAAATCGAAGTTTGATTTCCTCTTGTTTGAACGTCTTTTGTTTCTCGTTAAATGTAGTAAGCACGTGTTTGCTTTTTTTCAGAAAACTATGGAAGATGGTAATTTAACCAACACGAGAGACGATAAAATTGGTTCAGCGTCACTGACGAATTTTTACGGCGAAAGACCCGCGAAGCTAACTACTAATGGGCATGACTTTGCCGGAGAGCCATCCAGTCCCCCAGACACGTTATACGGCCCTCGGCGTTCTAGCGGCGATGCATCACAAGACGAAAAATTCCGAAAACGCATTAATCCATTAAGAATACATCTTGGCAAAAGACCGTTTGTTGACACTTGTGCGTCTTACAACAATGCCAGCAAGAAGAGAAAGCATTATGCGGTTAAACCCAGTGAAAGCAGTGCATCAAAAAACGCAACCCCTCGCGCGCCGAGGCTCTTACCCAAACGTGTTGACCGTAACCCATTTCACAATGTATCACAAGCGGACAGTTCTATGGATAATGAGCAAGACAAACCGGTTCCACGACTTGTGCCCAAAAGTCAGCTGGTACAGTTTAAAAAAGGTAAAACAGAAAAAGGTCCCCAACTGAAGGAATATGCACAGAGTTTGGGTCTACAACCTATGGTTAAATTTAAGTGTCGGAAATGTTGTTCTATGTCTTTCAAGACATTGGCAATGTTGAAAGAACATCAGTTGATTTGTCGTGCCCAAGTGAAGGAGCCTGCTCTCAGCCCGGAGTCAGTTTCTAATGCTGATAACAATGCAGGGGGACCATCAAGAGTAACAAGAAAAGTGTACCTATGTTCAGCTTGCGGTACATATTATGAAAATTGGAATCTTTTCCTTCATATGAGAGAGGTACATAATCGACACATCTGCTTGTTCTGCCTGGGCATGTTCTCAAAGGCTGAGAAATTGTCTGCCCATCTTACCAACAAGCATAATGTACAAGAGTTCAATTACAACAGTAAGGAGGACTTTGTTAATGTTTACAATGGGACATTATATTTAATGTGTTGTGCTTGTGATGAAATTTGTAGTGAGAAGGATGATTTTTTCAATCATGATTGTAACAATGTGAAACCTAAACCTGTGCCTGTGCTTGTTAGTAAAAAGCCGAACAATGTTAATCATATTAAAAATGGCAATGAGCCATTAAAAAGTTGTAGTACTACCACAATGTCTAGTAAGAATTCATTAAAGCCTGTTAGTGATAAAATTGAAGCCAATGATGCAAAGCCGGAGGCAGTAACTACCCCTAAGGCTACAATAGATACAAGTGATTGTGAACCTGTAAATAGTGATGCAAGTATTAGTTCGGATAGTTCTTTTTCAAATAGTAAAGACGATAGTAATACAGTAGAATCTGTGATAGGACCTGATAGTGTTAATGTAAAACCCGGGACAGACACTCATGAGACCAGCACCCCTGACACTAGTAGATTACATTTACCTAATGGTGATGACAGTATAGAACAATCGGAGGACAGTGACTCACCTATACCTGATGAAATTCATCCATCTTCACCACGTCCTAATGTAGAGGAAAGTATTAGTCAACCACCAGAAAGAGAAAAGGAAGCAGGTGGTATTAAGTTAAAATTGAGTTTGAATAATGCTAATTCCCCAGTAATTATTAATTCTACTGTAGATCCAACAATTGGGCAACAATATAAGCCACCGTCACGGGTCAGAAGGCCACCGAAAAGGTATGAGAAAGATGCATCACAAGAATTACCAACACCACCGAGATTGCCTTCCATAAAAATGACAATATGTGATAAAGCTGACAGTTCATTTGTAAAAACAACTATAATAGAAAATAACCAAGAAACAACACAAAAAGTAATCATGGATAATAGTTTGCCTGAACTTCTGTTACCTAAAGATCCTGAGCCGAAACCAGATAGTACAATAAAAACTACTATCTATGATAATAATTTAGATGACAGTAACACATTGAACAGGGTACCAAAACTAACAGTGAGAGTGCCCAAGGAATTTTTGGATAAAGCGTCTTCAAGTGATTACTCTTCTGATAGTGATACTGGTGAAAAGATGTCTAATGATGATCACAATACAACTATAGCACACCAAGAATATGTTAAAGAACAATCTCCCGAAAAGGACCAAGTAATGCCTGAAGTTCCAGAGGAGCCTGTTGTTAAAGATGAACCTGAACAACAACCAGAAGCCAAAGTACAAATGACAGATGAAAATGTCAATCCCAATGTTGAAACCAAGACTGAAGTTAAAGAAGAAATTTTGAATGTGGAAGACCCTTCACCCACTGAGAGTGTGCCAGCTATAGAACTAACATTAGACCGACCATTAGATAAATATCCACTTAAAGATCTCTTGAAAGTGTTTTTAGCATCAACTGTAATAAACTGTATTTATTGCAACCATGCCCGGAAGATTGCTGTAAACTGTGAACAGCTTGCATTGCACTTGGTAGCAGAGCACCGATTCTCTGCAACTGTTAACAGCATCACAGCAGAAGAGCTTCTGCCACAAACTATTGCAGCTAAAGTGAAGGCGAGGCTACAAGAAGTGTGTACTGTGTTCATAAATTTAGACTCTTATGACAGTGTTGATAAGTGTGAAACTGTTCAGTATAGTCATGTATTTGAGTGTTTTCAATGTTTCTTTAAAACTGCTGTTCTAAAAGATCTCTATTTACACAATCGCAAAATGCACCAGAAAACTATATTACTTTGCATTATGTGTAAATGTAATTTTTATACTTATAGTGAATTGTTATGTCATCTGTGTCCAGGAACATATGATTCAGAATACGAAAATAGGTTTAGATGTTGCTTGTGTACTGTAGACTCTATATCTTCACCCTTTAGATTAATGGTACATTTACGGAAAATACACCACACATGTGACGTTTGTTTAGAATTTTGCCAAAGCCAAGCTCGCTTGTCAAGTCACGTTTGGAAACATAAACTGCACCATTTATGCTACCGTTGTGGTATTGCATATAGAAATAAACCGGACATAACAAACCACTTGTTCTGGAAACATGGCACAGAAAGTGTCTTGTGTAAAAAGTGCCTACAAAAGAAATGGCCGCATGTCTATCATTTCTGTACTCCTCCAGCTATTTTTGTATGCGAAGAATGTACTTTGCAATTCACTCGTGCTGTATATCTTAAAGTTCATAAAAGATTCCATTCTGAAGAGTTTCCTCATGTATGTGCTGAAGAAAATTGCACGGAGAAGTTTGTTTCCAAAAAGTTGTTAGCTAAACATGCAGAAAAGCATAAGCCAATATCAATTGAAAGTATAAGTGAAGAGCAATCATTAACGACTGATAAACCAGATGACGATAGTAAGGTGTCAGCCCCTGTAGATGCATTAATTGATGAAAAACCTAAGGAAGAAGCTGGATCTTCGGAAATAAAAGAAGAGGCTGGATCAGATCATACCTTAAAAAAAGTAAAAAAGAAAAAACTCAAAGACAAAGACGCGTTATTATTGGACGTAAATTTGCCTGCATTAAATCTTTCTGAAAGTGACAGTAGTGACGAGTCTGATAGTGGTATTCCGTCGTCAATTAAAGATGAAACACAAATTGACAAGTTCGATGACGAATCTCAGGAAGCGAAACCGAACAGTCTCGATGTGACCGATTCTGTTAATATGCTAGAACCTGTTTCAAAAGTTGAAGAATCGTTTGAGCCTCCAGAAGAAAAACCGGACGAAAAACAGGTTTTGGAAATATGGGACAACTTTAAAAAATATCAAGCCAAGGTTGAAAAACAAAAGGAAAAGACACCACCATTAGTTCCTATTAGAAAACATGTGTGCGATTCTGATCATGACTATTGTTTGATACCACCTGAAGTGAACGGCGACGACGATGCATATGGCTCAGATAAAAAGAAAAATAAAAAGTCGCCAAAAAAGAAGCAAAGTGGCTTATCTTCGTCGAGCAGCAGCAGTAGCGACAGTGACTCAAGTTGTTCATGCGGCCCCAACTGCAGCTGCTCCTCCAGTAGTGGAGGGTCTTCATCCTCAAGTTCCTCAGATTCTGATTCATCTGATGAATCTGGAACTGAAAAGAAGAAGACAAAGCAACTAAAGAAATTACCGAACAGACGACTTAGCACTGGCTCTAACGTGGATGTTATGGCAATGACAGAAACGCCAGTTTTAGTACCTGAAAAAACAGAACCACTTATTGCCGAGAGCGACCTAGAAACAGAAGAGAGCGAGACAGATGAAGAGTTTTACGATGAGAATCCCCAAAAAATTGCGAACAAACTATATGCCGAGAAACGTAATCAACTTATGCTGTTAGCTTCAGTAGCTCCATCGGATGGCGGCTCTATGTCAGGAGACGTAAGTCGTGCCGCCACTCCGGTGAAAGAAGAAATTAAACAGAATGAAGAAGTTAATGTTGTCGAGCAACCGGAGAACGACATTAAAAAAGAAAAAACTGCTAGTGTTAAAAAGCGAAGTAAAAAGAAAAAGAGATCAAAGAGTTCTAAGAAGCACACACCTATTAAAATAAATATACCTAAAGACGTTATCACCAAATCTGAAGTGGAAGTCCCGCCGCCTTTAATGCCGAATAAAATCACAATATCTTTACAATCCAACACAGTACAAATTCCAGAAGCACCGAAAGCCGTTATAACAAAGCCATGCAATCCTAAGTCTTCTACTCATGAAAATAAACGTGCTTCGAAGCGAAGACGTGTCCCGAACAAATTTTACGGCTACTCGAGTGACGAAGAGTCTCCGCAAACGACCGCTGCGCTTAAACCGCAGCTGCCGCCCAAACTAGAGTGGAGGAAGGAGGATTTACCCTCTCCTGTGACCCACAAAGCGAAGAAAGAAATTCCTTCCTCAGTGATTCCTCAAAGAACGTTCAACTATACGGACCCTATCAGATTGACGGCACCAATCCCGGACCCTGAACCTCCGAAAATACTGATGAATTCAGAATCGATGGAGTCGAACAGCGATTCCGGCTCCAGCGATGAAGGAGCTCTAGAAATATACCAACCCAATAGCGTTCAGAACTCAATACCGGTTCCACCTCCGACGTACCTTAATTCCGGTACGTCCAGTCTGCCGTATCCGTTCCAAAGGCCGGCGGTGCGTCAAGCGCGAGAGGGAGAAAGCGTTTACTGCTACTGTCGGTGCCCTTACGACGAGGTTTCCGAAATGATAGCATGCGATGCCGAGGGATGTGCGATCGAGTGGTTCCACTTCGAGTGTGTCGGTATCATGGTACCGCCTAAAGGCAAATGGTACTGCCCGGAGTGCAGGAAGAACCAAGGCGTCGCCGCCTACAGATAATCCCGAGACTTGGTGTAAATATGGCGTGGCTGTATCGATATCTGTACATAACTTATTGACAATTGTAGATAGCCTAGCTTTACTTGTATATCGTTGTAGGTAGATAGTATATAAAGGCTAGGATTATTAGGTCTGAAAAAATGTATCATATGTTATAAAAGTACATGTTATGCTTGAATGGGGCTGTGCGGCCGCCTTTGTAACCTGGCCAATTGTTACTGACGTTCACTAACCCAGCCAAATGGAAATATAAATCCAATTTTTGATACCAGCATTGCAGTTTTATTTACATCAAAATATATTATTCATATCAGTCTAACCTTGCTTCGTAGCAGAGCAATACACACACTCACACATCTTCGCAATAATATTTGTAGCATGTGTGCAGATGCAAAACCAATGGCACTATGTTTCTATATATTTTACCTGGAACAAACAATCAACAAAATTTCGTTGAAAAGATATTTCTATTTTATAATCCATATACTGATTAAATATTTTTGAAAAATATGTTCTACCTCCATTTGGGAACTCAAAAGAAAGGTAGCCTGCTTCTGGGGGAAGCAGGGTTAAATGGGGTTTTACCTGGTAAAACCCATGGCCAGTTTCATAGGCGTCGGGCGGGGCTCCGGAATCACCGGTGACAACGCATTGGTACCCCACAGCACTTAACTTGCGCGCTCCTGACTAGAGCAAACTGCGTTACAGTAACACTTTGCAGGGAGACAAGGATAGCTTTAAATTTAATTTTGCTGTTAAATGCAGATATGTGATCGAAGAATCAATTCAGTTGCTTTGACCGCCAAAAAGTTTAATGAAGTACTAAAAATTTGAAACTTAACGACTTTTATTTTTATATATTTGAAAGTATTTGTGACGCGTGAGATTATAACTTTAAATTTGCAAGATGAGATTGAAATGTATGTTTTTATATCTTAGATACCATATTGGTTCGATCCGTTCTGGTGTCCGCAGTGTATTAAATAAGCGTACATTCCTCGGGAACCTGACGTTATTCGGGCATGTACCGTAACCCATGTGTTACGTCAGATTTTGTTTCGTATCTGTTCAATTTCAATTTCAGTAAGATTGTTGCACCGTTACAGTTTTTCTGGTAAATGTGAATAAATATTAATGTATCTCACGGGAACCGTAACTATTCCCGGGATCAAAAGAAGCCTGTGTGTTCTAGACTATTCTCTACATCTATGCCAAATGTCATCGAGATTTGGTCAGCAGTGTAGGCTACAACTCTTAATTAGTAAGATTAAACTAAGTACTGTAGCAAAATGCAACCGTAAAATTACACTACTTAATAATTATTATAAAACTATGACGATAGAATCATAACGTATTCGAATCCTATCTTCGTAGTTTCTAGTAGTATCGAGTTGCATTCTCACCTGTACGAAACACAATTTTTTACTCACCAAAACACAGTACAAAAAAATGTCTCTATTTTTAAAAGAAAGTAAGTAATAAGTATGATATTTCTCGTATTTCGGCGGACGGAGCCATTAAGAATAACAATAAAAATCAATGGTAATTTTCATTTCCCAATAGCGGGCAATATGCACATGACGCCAAATTGTACCAAACTTTTTTTAAGTATCCTTTTTTACTATAAAAACATCCCTGCAAAGTTTTTTTTTAAATATAATGTGATTTAGTGGCAAAATTTAATCATTAAAACATATCTTTTTTCAAATTCCCTCGCTAAGTTCTAAAACGCACACTATTGGTTGAAGCAA
>DVQH01001031.1:0-15375 GCA_018231625.1 Papilio phestus | reverse complement strand
TTGTAAAAGTTAAAAAATGGTTTATAATCGATTATTAAAAAACTGTAATTAATCTTAATATTCTAAAAAATGTTATATTTTTTATTTTAACTCTAGTTTCCAAAAATATCATTTTTATTTTCTTAGCATAAAGTTGAGAATTTTTTGACACTAGTGTTTGCTCCTCAGGCTTAAATTTCAAATTTTCATAATGCAATATTTTTGGTTAGGTTCCGGGCTATCGACCTGTAGATGACGAATCAAATGACCTATTCAATATTCCTCTGCTAGAGGCTTTGTTAGGTTTGTCCGAACCTAAAGGTGGTCCTTTCCGGGGACAAAAGTCGGGCCGACCCAAGCGACTTCCTAAAGTTTCATCTCCTCGAAGTAAACGAGCTGGCAGACCTGCAAGTTCACCCGACAGTGGCGAGATACGCTTTGTAATCTACATCTCAGACTCAGATAATGATTCGCCGGGTGAGGACTCCAGCGAAACCAGTCTTAGCCCACCCAATCTAGGTGAAACGCGGGATATCTTTGATCTCATTCGTTCGGGATCAAAACAAAATGAACGTGCGCGCCGACCCCAAAAACGCCGCGTCGCCGATCTTGCTGCAGAGTCTTCGGAGGGTGGCAAACGTGGAAGTGGTCGAATTGCACGCACCAAGAGTCGTGGTTCATCACAGATGACTTGGCGTCTCTTAGAGCAGACAATGCGACAAAACCAGACAATGCTGGTTGACACCATGCGCCGACAGGCTGAAGAAAACTGGCAACAAGAAGCGAACTTCACGCATGAAATGTCCCAGCTTGTCAAGGACACCCAGCAGGAAATGATGCGCGCACTGAGAGGTGAGAACGGTGAGCCTCAACAAAGAGCCAAGAGACATGCTGATGTAGACCCTCTATCCACCCCACCTTCTTCACCCTCCAAGATGGAGTAAAAGTTTCACTGCATAGGAACAAAGTTATGTTCTCCTATTAAACTGTGCCATTCTCGAATCAATGGCAAACTTGCAGGAAAGAATTGCATGGAAGGGGGAGAAATTTTCCGGCAATGGGATAACACTTTGTTCAATCATTGCAATAGCACAAGCAACTGAGGGAAGGCGGTAACATTGCAGTCTGTGCAGTGCAGACGCTAGATGCAGAGCTGTTGCTCACATTGCATTGAGTGCACCCACAGCTGTTTGTCTTGCGCTCACTTTAGTCACCCCTTCACTTCGACATTGATCACCATGAAGTGACACCTTTCGCTTGCCGTCTTCCACTTCCTTCTTCACCCTTTTCGATTTTATTTCAATTTCAAGAAAGTGATCTATTTCAATGTTTATACAATGTTTTGATTGCTACTTCTCCTACCATATAGCCACGCACCATTGACAACAGTTAACAAAGCAAAATTGCACCATAAAGATACTTTACAACATTGTTTCATTTTTAATGATTGGTTTTTGATTTTTGATTCATTTTGGATGGTAATGATGCGGTATTTAATTGTGGTTTTTATTTTTTATGTATGATATTTATTTCAATAGGTCACTCGTCGCACGTTTTTCTATTAGATTTATTAAAATGGCTCGAAATGGCCTCGCCATTTGGCTTAAAACACTTTTTTGTTTTGCATGTTTTCCAACTCTATTTTGCCTCGAGTCATCCAACTCGAGTCTTCAGGCAGCTTTAAAAAGCTACAGTATTGTCCACTTAAGAAACTCAAATCAAACCAATGATGATGATCTCTTTCAACGAAGTTTTTGTTTAGTCAACTTTGAGAATGAGAGTAATAACAATATGGTAAGACCTGACATGCTATCTCTTACTAATACTAATTTATTTGTTTTTGTTTATTTAGACAAGTAATGTTTACAAGTCCTTTTACAATTTCAATTCTCAGAATTTGTGTAAATTTTCAACGCCGACAGAAAATTATGACTTGAATGCATATTACTTGTTTCACTACACCAATAGTTGCACAATTGAAGATCAAATTGAAAAATTTTCCGATTTTTTTGAGACAACTTACCAACCTTCTGGCGTTTTATTTTCCACACCTTGTGATGTTAATATCAAAGTGAAATTTAATTTATCCAAACAGTATGTGTTCTACATCAATTTTTTTACAATTCTAACTTAAATTTTTTCGATAGGTTTGTTTCAAAATTTAATTTTTTAATTTCTGTGATAAATGATGACAAAGCTTCAAATTTTGATCATAATAACCAATTGAAAGTGGTTTTCCCGGAGCACAATATAAAGTTTCCCACTCCTTTGATTGGAATTTTTGTCATTGCCATATTCACTGTTTGCATTGGTTCCTACTGGAGTGGACTTGTGCGTTTCGAAATATATCTACAATCCAAGCTTGGATCTGGCTCCAAAAGCATATCTAGCGGTAAATATAACTTTACATTTTTTTGTTTTACTACTACTAACAATAATTTTTTCACGATGGCATTGTTTTAAGTTAAAATTTAACGCTCATGTAAAAAATTATTGTATAACAATTCTGCTATTGCGGTACTGGGTAGTGTTTGAATTTTGGTTAAAAAGAAACTATTCAAACAGGTTCACATGGATTGCAAAGTGGTTCAATACTAGAACAAAACTTTCAGTTGACGAAAGTGAAAATTGAATGGAATTTCAAAAGTTTGAATGAAGCAATAAAATCAAAACAAAGTTATTAATTAATTAATTTTCAATTTACATAGAATTTAAATGTTACGAAAGAGGTATAATATAATATTTTTTCTTATCTTATTTATAGATGAAGTGACCAAAGGAAAATCCAAGATATACCAAGAGCAAGCGTTTACCAACATATCGATTCTTACAGTTGTAGTTCTAGTCTGCTGCATGGTTACAGCTCTATTATTATTGTATTTCTTCTACAAATATTTGGTCTACTTTATCTTGTTCTTATTTCTGTTCACTTCTATGACATCGATCTATCTATGTTTGGCGAGCTATGCTCGTGCCTACTTTCCAAGATGCATACTCCAACCTGCGATCAAATTCAACTGCACATGTTACTGTTTGAAGCCATTCAGGTTGCTCGCCATCGACATGATCATCATCAGCTTGTCAATTGCTGTGCCAATTTACTGGTTTGTGATGCGTCACACCTCTTCGTTTGCTTGGCTTTTGCAAGACATCATGGGTGTTTTCTTCTGCATCAACATGCTTCGAACACTTCGTTTGCCATCTTTCAAGATATGCGTCATTCTTGAGCTCATTCTTTTTGTTTATGACATTTTCTTTGTCTTTATCACTCCTCTGTTCACTTCCAAAGGTTAGTGTTCACTTTGTGTTGAGCGATGAAGGGTGAATAACTCTGCTTGACTCTAGGTCAGTCGATTATGGTTGAGGTGGCCACTGGTGGAAGTGGCTCTTCCGAGTATAACTACCTGGTTTATCGGTGCGAGGGGAAGCCCGTGGAAGCGCTGCCCATGCTGTTCCGCGTGCCTCGCCTGGTGTTTGGCAATGATCCGTACGATCTAATTAGCGTGTGCTCGCCCAAAATGGACTCCATGCTTGGTTTCGGTGATGTGATGATTCCCGGCTTGCTCATCGCATATTGCGCCGCATTTGATCGGATTCGCAACATTCCAAAACATCTTTATTTCATTATTTCTATGATATCATATGGCACCGGTTTGATTATTACTTTTGCAGGTACGCTTCTTGTATGGGTTTGAATCTAATCATTTATATTATATTATTTTTTTAATTTTTTAGCTTTGTATTTGATGAGAGGCGCTGCTCAACCAGCTTTACTATATTTAGTTCCCTGTACACTACTGCCAGTATTTCTACTATCTCTATATCGCCGTGAGTTCAGACCATTTTGGCTTGGACCGGAAAAGAACATTTCCCTCGGTTCCAGGAATAACCCGGAAAATAGCAATGAACTTCTCGATGATGATAACATTAACCAATCATAATTTTTATCATCATTATATTATCATATTGTAATAATTCCATCTACATATAGGCATTATTCATTCCATAACAAGATAATTGTTTTTTACAATAATAAATATGTATAAAATTAGAGTGACACCTAGCGAGGAGAGGAGCAAGTGTAGGTGAGAGTGACGAGTCAGCTGCAGCTCAGCTGAGCAGTGGCCCAATGCCAACGTTTGCAAGTGAGTCGGCATTGGCTGTGTCCGCATTGCACTCACTCGCGCCCAATGGCTCGCCCTCCCAAACAGTATCCCAGTGGAGTAACCTGAATCAATTCTTGTAATTTTTGCGTCGGGAAGCGATCCAGTGCAAGGAGTGATCCTCTGTCATGACTCGGCTAAGGTACTAGTTTGTTCACTGATTGTGGTCTTTCATCATCATCATCACGACGCTGTGGGGGCTTCTTCACTTCTGGATGAACTCTCAGCGACTCCAAATCCGATGCCAAGTTAGTTCAATGCATCTACCGCGTCACCATAACACAAACACACACACACCGGGACTATGGTTATTTACTGCAAAGAAATGTATTTTTAAAGATAGGCAAACAAACTTCACCAAAAGCAACAGAAACTGGTGATAGAATTGTTCACATGTTCACCAAATGGTAATGCGAGAATCAGGCGAGTGAGATTGGCAAAGCAAAAAGATAGAGGGAAAGTAGTGCTCGAGGTGTGGCTTTGGACAAGCGGCACCAGTTGAAGTACACAGTTCAACCTGGCTTGCTACTTTACCGAACTAATTTATGTTGCTGCCGCCGATCGAGTGTGCCGATGACGATGAGACGTAATAAATGCAGCACGGTGTGCCATGGATCCGGTCAGAGTTGGACCTGAAGTGGCACCGAACGCACTCAACACCCACGACCTGTGCAACCAGGTTCACCAGATTGCTAGAGTTATTTAAGCACAGCAAAGAGCAGTGATATCACAAACTATTCACTTTGTCATCTTTTTTCTACTTTTTTTTGTTTCACATTTGATACCTGATTGTTGCTTTAGATTGATGCTTTGCAACTCGATTTTCAAGGTAACGAAAACACTTAGTTGCAATTCCTGTTTATTTTTTTCAAGACTTGTCGTCGCCAGTCAAAAACTTTCCAGTTTGCAACAAATTCATCTGACTATCAGTTTCAACTTGCACTCAAACGGCCTCTACACCCGATTTCTAAGACACTATAGTGGTTGCATCCCAGTATTGTGGCGAATTGCATGCTCAACTGGTGACACCATGCTTTAGTTAATGCGGCTACACGAGCGGCACTTTCAAGTGTAATTAGGCAAATGGCCTCCTTTTGGTCTAACGTCCTGCTTTGGTTGACAAACATGATCCGCCAAGCGTCGAGCACTGGTTCATTAGTCACTGTGCTTTGTTCCATTTTTTTGCTTTTTTCCGAATATGTTTGATATCAAAGTTTGTTGTTTAGTTGTATTGATTCATTCATTCTATTTGATCCTGTGTGATAGAAATCCCAAAAATAAACTCAGAGTAGGGGAGATTTTTTTGATAATAATCTAGAAGCTTTCTTTCTTTCTTTTTAAAAATTTAGTGCAGCGCAAATTAATAGTTAACGTACATGTTTCTTTATATTATTTTGATTTTAGTTTCATATCAATCTCACTTATTTCTGTAATTATTTAAGAAAGTGAGAGAGTGGTGCGTGGTAGGTGTATCCTCCACCAATGCAATCTATAGCCATATGTGCTGCACATCGATTGGATGACGAGCAGACGTCACCTTGGTGGCACGTCGCGTGCCATCTTCCTTATCCTACCAGCTCGATACTTTGTGATTATTATATATTGATTATATATTATGCATTTTTATTTAGATATTTAGAAGGAAGTCACTTTGCATCGGTTAGGAAATTGGTGCCAGCACAATGGCAAAGGTGCCTCCAATTGGTAAGTTAAAGTTTGAAACGCAGTTGGAAAGGTGCTAAAAGTCTCGACTTTGTCTGTATTTGTGTTTACTTAAGACCAGTGTCTTACCTACACAACTATCTTTAAGCCCAACAACAATGTCTACCTCTGTGACCGGCCAATCGAGTCGAAGATTATTAACTATGAAGAAACTCGAGTGCTTCTGTCACCTTACATCTATCATATCGAGCTGAATCATGGCAACTTCAATTGGGTCATCAAAAGACGCTACAACCACTTTCGCCAGTTGCACAACCAAATCTGGCTTTTCTATACCAAACTCACCATACCACTTCCGACGCATAATAGCCGCGAGAATCGTAAAGTGCTGGCCAAGATTGGTGAAATTGAGTTCCCTAAATTTCCCATGCTTCCGGAAACTTTTGTAATGGCTGAGGGTATCAGCCGGAGAATTGTATGTAACGCTGATATCTTTTATTTTATCATGAAATGTACTGATTATGTACTATGCATTATGTATTTGGCAATTTTAGAGATTACTTGAGGAATACTTGCAGTTTCTGTTAAGCATGTCAATCTTTCGTCAACATCCCGCATTGTTGAATTTTCTGGAAATTAGTCCCTATTCATTCATTCAAGAGCTTGGCTATAAAGGCGAAGAGTTTTTGGTGAAGAAGCGTGCTGGTGGATTCCGATCAGCTACCTACTGCACTCGGATTGAGAATTTTTTTACAGATATGACTGGTCATTGGCGTAAAAGATGGTTGGTTGTCAAAGATACTTGCTTATTTTATATTCGACCAAAAGATAAGAAGATTCGTTATGTCATGCTTTTTGACAAAGATTTTTTTGCTGATTCAGGTATAATGTTTTGCAATTCATGTTTGCTCTGTAATTTAATTTAACATATATTTGTTTAGGCATCAAAGTTACCGGTGTGCAATATGGCGTGAGAATTCGAAACTTGTCACGGCAACTAGTGCTCAAGTGTTTGAATGCGAAGAAAGCAAAAGAGTTGGCGGATTACCTGAATGAATATTCAAAACTTCATGCCAAAGACTTTGTGTCGGCAAATCGATACGGATCGTTTGCACCTAACCGAAAGAATATCTACAGTCAGTGGTTCGTTGATGGCTCTGCCTACTTCGAGGCAGTATCCCAGGCCCTGGAGACGGCACAACAGGAAATTTTTATCACCGACTGGTGGCTTTCACCCGAGATCTATCTCAAGAGACCCAGTCTTGGCTTCGACTGGCGACTCGATAGGCTGTTGTTGAAAAAGGCAGAACAAGGAGTTCGAGTCTTCATACTGCTCTACAAGGAGATGGAGATTGGCATCAGTATCAACTCGATCTACACCAAGCACACACTGATGAAGATGCACGAGAATATTAGTGTGTTGCGTCATCCGGATGCGGTGCGTGGTGGACCTTTGCTTTGGTCACACCATGAGAAGTTGGTGGTAATCGATCAGACCATTGCTTTCGTTGGTGGCATCGACCTGTGCTTCGGACGATGGGATAACTACGAGCATAGACTCACCGACACCGGTGGCATCTTCTTCAAAACAAACGATGACCAAGAGTAAGTTTTTATCTTTATATTTTTTATCTTATATATTTGTCATCATTTTTATATTTATAAATTTAGTATTATGATTCACAACTCGACCAAGCCTACTGGAATCATCTATCGCTCAGTTTCACAACCACAGCTTTTTCAAGAACCTAATGAAGAGGAATTTGAGAAATCGGACACTAAAAAGACAAAAACCGAATTGACTGACTCAAATGAAAATAACATTGAGGACATTGACGAAGACGGGGAAGATGTTGCCGATCAAGTTGACGGCAAGGAAAGCACTAAACCTAAAAATTTTCTTAAAAGTAAAATTTCAAATAAGTTTCACTCGAAAAGATTACAAGCAATTACGGTAAGATATCATTTTGATTTGATAAATTAACAATAATTTTTGTTGTAATTGATTTGAATGTATAGAAATTTCGCAAAATTAACAAAAGATTACGGAAAAATAAGATATCGGACACCATCTCGGAGAATATGTCTATCAGTTCATTAGACTTCACTAGAGAACACAGCCCTGACTTTATTAAGCAAGCTATTCCTCGCATTCGTGCCGAGACTGACATTGCCACCGACGAACTTGAAGGTGCCGCCAAACTATGGATTGGCAAGGATTACACCAATTTTATTGTCAAAGACTTCACACACCTCAACATGCCTTTTCAAGACTCGATTGATCGGAGTACGACTCCGAGAATGCCGTGGCACGACCTGTCTTGCGTGATCGTGGGCACTACGGCACGCGACGTTGCCCGACATTTCATTCAGCGGTGGAACTACACCAAGTTCTCCAAAGCCAAGTTCAATGACCGGTATCCATGGTTGGTACCCAAGAGTTACCAGGATATGGATCACGTGGAGATTCCGCATTATTTAACTAGAACCCATCGAGTTCGGTGTCAAGTGGTAGGCTTAGCGATTTTTCATCAAATAATTTATTTCTCACAATCTGATTTTTCTTTTCCCAGACGCGGTCAGTTAGCTCTTGGTCGATTGGAATCAAGAAAACCGAGGCATCGATTGTAGATGCTTACATCGATGCAATCACCAACGCAGAACATTATATTTACATTGAAAATCAATTTTTCATTTCACAAACCAAAACACATCTTGACAACATTGACTTTGTGAAGAATCGCATTGCCGAGGCCATTTATCGGCGTATTATCCGAGCATTTCGCAACAACCAAACCTTTCGAGTCTATATTTTAATTCCTCTGTTGCCGGCATTTGAAGGAGAGATTGGCACCAGCAGTGGCTCAGCTATTCAGCAGATAACTCACTACAACTACGCAACTATAGTGAAGGGTGCTGATTCGTTACTAGGCAAGTTAAAACTGGAAATCGACGACCCAAGCAAATACATCGGTTTTTATAGTCTTCGTAATTATGACGAATTGAATGGTCGCTTGGTTACCGAGCTGATTTATGTTCACAGGTAAGTTCTCATTAATTATTTATTTTGTTAAACAGTGTTGTTAATATGATTTATGTTGATTATAGCAAACTGTTAATTGCTGATGACAATGTGACTATCATCGGTTCTTCCAACATTAATGATCGCTCGATGCTAGGCAATCGAGACTCAGAGGTGGCTGTCATCATTGAAGATGAAGAGTTTGACAACTACATCATGAACGAGAGACCTTACAAGTCAGGCAAGTTCTCGGGATCTCTGCGTCGTATGCTTATGCGCGAGCATTTAGGAGTTTATAAGAATACCAATCACAACTTAAACAAAGTGACAGATATTGTCAATGATCCTATTTCTGAATCTTTCTGGCACAACATTTGGAACTCAACAGCTAAGATGAATACAATGATTTACGAAGAAGTATTTCCGGTGATTCCTACAGATGAAATAAAAAACTTTGACGATTTTGAAAACTACTTGTCAAAGCCTAAACTGTACAAGGTTGACAAGACAAAAGCAAGTGAACGACTTTCTTCGATCAAGGGTCATCTAGTCTATTTACCTTTAGATTTCTTGATCGAAGAGCTTAATCCAAATGTTTTTTACAATCCTCAAGATCATTTTATTCCCCAAATTGTCTGGACCTAGAACCTTGAACATTTTAATACTCTTTTTGTTGATTTGTCAATTGAGTCATGTTACATTTTATTGCATATTTTACATATATTTATTTGTACGTTATCATTTTGTTAGTTTTTATTAATTATAAAATGAATTAAAGTCATCAAATAAGTCTGTAGTATTGTTAGTTGAACCAGTGGAATCTTTGTTTTAGTTTAAATCGATTTTTCCATCGTCTTGCAAAATTTTTCTGTGTAGATTTCACTTGTCGCTCTTTAGGCGGCTTTTTGTGTTGTTTGGTAGGTTTTGGAAAAGATTGAATATTTTGGTGAACAGGATTGACTAAGGTAGAGGCTGATGGTTGGTGGTATAAAGTGTCATAAAAAGGCGAATAGTAACCTTGGTTGACTGGCAGTCCTAAGAGAGACCACTGGTGAGTAGGTGAGGGGTTGGTGACCCAGGTTGGCAATAAGTTGCTTTCTTCCTCTTCTGGTGAGTTGGCCACGCCAGCGCGGTCAATCAGTTCAATCTGTGTAAGGACATTGCCCAGCGCTACGGTCAATAGTAGTGGAACGCCATAATGCACTGCTCGAGTAGCTATCGACTTGAGCGTGACCATCGGTTTGTTGAATGAAAACGAGTATAACGGTGCTGAGATCTTAGAGGGCTTCTGAGTGCTATTCACTTCTCCACTCGGTTCGGTTATGTTCAAGTTAGTGCTCACATTATGAGAATGTGGCTTATAGGGTCGACGATGGGCCAACTCGATTATCTCTAGAGGAATATCTACTCAAAAAAGGTTAAACATGTCAAATTAGATATGACTTTATCTTACATTTGTTTGGTTTCTGAATCTCTTCTAACTCTTCGATATCATCGTAATCATTTTCATCTTCATCTATGAGACTGTCCAAGATATCGTCGATCTTCTTATGATGTGTTTCTGTTTCATTAACTATGGTTTTGAGTTTCTCCAATTGGATGTCATGAGATTCGCGTGTGGAGTCTATGTTGCACACACATCGACACATGTGTTGTGCGCTGATTTGGGGAGTGTTTAGTGGGGATCCCACTTGGACTGTGTGTGGTGTTGCCAACACAGTAGTTGGTTCCGAGTTGACATTTTTGGTGGTTGTTTCCAGCATTCGATAGGATAGAGTCGATGGAGTTGTTGACCAAAGAGTAGAATTACTCCGAGGCACATTGTTTTGACCAGTCACGTTAAACGGTGTGCCGTAATGATCCCCACGGTACTGTTTCCAATTGCTTTGGCTTTTACTATTGACTGAATCAATTGTAGTTGTGGTCAAGTAGTGGCCATTTTGATTTAAAAATGGTTGCGTAAAGGTGATCTTGTTGAATGGTTTGTTGAGATGCTTTGTGTTAACTCGATATTGATCTGTAATCAAACCGGAAGTTGGTTTATATGTAGTTTAAAATAAACAAATAACGACAAAGTCTTACCCGCCAAAACATTTAAAAATTGTTGATTGCTTGTGTTATTAGCGTATAAATAAAAAAATAATTGCCAAATGAGTAGCCATTTAATTTGGTTTAGTTGTGGGTAAACCTGAGGATTGGTAAACATGGTTACCAGATAGGCATGGTTCACTTGGAAGCTTGTTCACACACACAGACACCACATACACACACGTATACAGTCCAATGATGGAAGTGAACTGATGGTTCGACAGTCGGTGCGCGCCAAGACAATTTGCTTGTCGATGAGGATTGCTAATGTGACCGGTGCACTGGTTTCCATTCTCTCTGCCTCGCTAACTACCCTCGTTGTCGAGTGCTGCACAGCACGCTCCGTTTCGGATAATGAGTGTCCTCGTTGACTGTTGCATGTATAACAAAGTCAATATTTAAATTTTACGTGCTTTACTCCTTGCAACAAACGAAGCGCGTGTGCACTGATCAACCAGGCACAACAAGTGGAGAGAGAGAGAGAGAGAGTACGGTACCGAGCACCCAAGTTATCGTACCATACCAATCGGACCAGTTTGAGTTCGCGTGTGTTTGCAGGGCGCTAATCTGCCGGTGTCGCCAATTAGTGACAACCTGACGAGTAGTGTTCGGAATTGAGCTACATAGAGGTGAAGAGCAGAGTCACCACCTGTTGATTAGGGCTAGCCACGCCATTCATCGAGGTGCATTCCTAAGAGGCAAGCCACAATCAGAATCAAATTGGCCGGTACCGTTAAGCGAGATGATTGCATTGAGTGTGCAAATTGAATAGTGGCAGTGACCCATTGCAAGTGGGTTACAAACGCAATCCACACACTCCACGTGTATTGTAACAATAAGATGACTCTATTCAACAAGTAACAGCTTTTCATATAAGTAAAATTAAATCAATATTAAAACATATAAAATCAGATTCAATAATTAAAATAAAATAAAAACTAGAGATGAAAGACCAAAATGAGAAACTGGTTGGTTAGCTGTAATTTAGCAGCACAAATCACTTAATCATTCTTGATGTGTTTCTTGTTGTAGATTGTGGGTCAGCGTTTGAAAATACTGATTGAAGTGTCGAATCTGTGGGTTGTGCTCGAGATAGTCGAATACGGGCGTGATCATGTTCTGGTAGAAAAAGTCTACCGCAGGTGACTTCTGAGGCAGCACACACTGCACTATGGCAATGAACTTGAAAATTGATCCAAATGGGAGCAAGAAGCCTAGGAAGAAATCAAAAGTAGCGTAGAACCCGAGAAAAATCCAAAACCTGCAAAGAGCAATAAAAGGTATATTAAAAATTTATACGGAATAGTTAGAAAAACCTACTTTAACAAATGCATTAAATCTTCAACAGATGGCTGTGAGTGCTTGAGCAGAAGATATGTGCGATAGCTCGGGTAGAGAAACATAAGCAGATGTGTGGCAATGTCAAGAAAAGAGTGACTGAAGACAAAGTAGCCACCGAGAAGGAAGAGAAAGCCACGAGCGAGGTAGCGTCGAGAGATGTTGGTTCGTTCCTCGAGAGCCGCCAACGATTGCACAATCAGATTGTCTTCTCTTTCAAGAAAGCTGTCCATTAACCCGAGCACATTACCCAAGGTCGTCTCTGGCTTCTTGGCACCCATCTCGTCGGTGGTGGATTCTACTTCGTTTCCACTATGCCCAGGGTTTCTCGACAACCTTCTGATGAAATCCATGAGTTAGAGTGAGACACAAACAAAATGAGAGAAAGAGAGAGAGGAGAGCAAACGCAGATATAGAGAAGAGCGCCACCGACAAGGGGACAGTATTGCGTTGTGTTAATTGTGGCCAAACAGTGCTACAACAGGTGACAGTGGGCAATGCGACAGACAACGATCAGCATGAACCACTTCATCACTTGAGTGGCACACCAGTGATCGTGGAACAAACGTGGCACCGTGACTGAGTGAGTAAGAGAGCTAGTGTGAGATGTCGACACTGACCAGCCAGAGTGCGAGTTGGCCAATGTGCCATCGAGACAAGCAAGCTTGGTGGTGGTTAAGTCATCGACACATTATGGTGCGCACTACCTCACCGAGCACGTCGTTTTCCTCCTTATCTAATGCGCTACTCGACCAGTAGCCACAACCACAACAACACTCTAACATGAGATCATCAAGGAAAAACATCTATGTAAAGATATCATTGGCAAGTGATTCATAGAGGTTAAGTAAACATGATCATGTGCACAACAACATTTCGATCAAAGTTCATTTTGGAAGTACCCTTGGAAGTTGGCACACCATATATCGGTTCGCAGTCATATTCCGTGACCATGAGAAAAAGTATGCTAAGCAGCATACCTCTGCATTGATGCACAGATGACATCAGTGTTGCCAGCTGGACTGATTGGATGGGTGGACTTGCCTATGAGACACTAATCATCGCGCTGACTAGCAACACCAATCAAACTCCATTGCTCAAACAACCCGACAACCTGGTTATTGGCTTCCCTAATCGTTGTACTGAGGGTGTTAATTTAAACAATGTTTTTTTGCAGACGCCACGAATAACAAACAAGTCAAATTGAAAAAACCAGTTTGACAAGGAAAAGCAATCGACTATAGCAATTGTCAAGTTTAGTTATTACACTACTCGTTTTCAACTCGGTCCACAAGAAATTGTTCAAAATAGATAAATTTACCTTGATAGTCAATAATTAATTGAAACAAAACAGATCCACGTAATTAGTCAAAAAATGACAAAAAAATTGGCGCTATAACAAAAGCCGAGTGGTATCACCAAATTAGCAGTTAACTTGAATCAATCGTTCAACTCAACAAGTGACGCGTGCGAAGTTTGGTTGGTTTCACCAGTTCACAAGCTAAACTGCAATGTTTGTCGATGAGTGATTCGCATTATATCGCACATGAGCTGCCATTGAGTCTTGGATGATAAGAAACATGTAGGAACGATCAAATGGTGTTTCTGTGCGTAATACGTATCACCCCAAGTACAACCAGGCGAACTCTTTAGTGAGGGGCGACCACTAACCGATTGCCATCTGACCGCTTGGTTGGTCTGAGTAGTGGCGAACAAGTGATGTTCTTGCTAACGGCATCGTTAGTCAACGAACTGTTTGGACAAGCAACCCATGACACTGCTAAGCCAATGTCCTTCCTCCACGCGCCTTGTGTGTGCGCGCGATTGAAGACCAAAATGGTGTCTATTTTTGGTCATCGACATTATCGAGCTCTGGCGATGAATTGAGCCTCATCACAAATCGCCGCGTATGCATGCTGACACTGTCAATGGAGAGCTTTTCATCAAGACTTTAGTACTCCGATATGACATTCAATTTTAACCTTATTAGCAACAAATGTCTTGAATCTCGAGCATACTTGTTAGAGGAACATGCGCACAGACTCATTAGGCCACTAACAAGACCGAATGACCAGTAACGTTGCAACTTTTATTTTTTAATTGTTTTACACAGCGTAGTGATGATTTTATATTATGATATCAAAAAATATATATAAATCATCATGATACAAAAAACTTTTCCACTATGCAATAATAATATAAAAGTATTATTGTTCAAATGTATAAAAAGTACAAGAGTAGCAAAATGTCTTTGCTAGCGTTGGGTTGTTTTGTCACAAAAATTATAATTAAACATTTTCTGATAAATGTTAACAAGTAATAAATTTTTTATTTTGGCGTTAACTTAGCAAAACTCTGGTGTCTGGTGTTGCCACAGAAAAAAGTGTATAGAAAAATAGAGATTTATATATATATTTTTGTATATAAAGGGCTAGCAAATGAATGGCTCATCAACATGAAGGATGTAACGTCGAATAGTCGATATCTGTGAGTAACGGTGCAATAACCGCAACAAACGAGAGAGAACTCCAAGTGGTTCTTGAGGGGTTGTGTTTGTCAACTATCAAGTGCGCAACTGTGCTTTATATCACTTTAGTGGAGTTACAATCGTGGCAACTTCAATCGAAACAAATTATGTAAAAATAAAAATAAATTACGACTAACAGTTTAATGAGTAATAAAAGTATATAAGGAAGAAAAAATAAAGAAAGAAAAACAAAAATATCAAAATGAGTAAAACAGTTTGAGAACTAGAACAAAAAATACTGAATATGTTTTGTGATGAAACAAAGAGATGCCAAAAGAAACTAAAGCTTTTGAAAGGAAAGGAGAGAAAAGTATCAAAATGAGATGACATGTGAATGAGTGATTTGGTTCAGTTGTTATCACGGCGAAATCGTTTATTGCTGTTAGTGCACATCGACGGAGTAGTGGTGGTTGAGACAAAGTCCATCTCCGCAGTGGAAACACTCTTCAAAGCACCTAAACTGTGTGTGTTAGCCAATCTATTCAGAGTATAACCCTTGGGTGGTACAGCAATACTTACCGCTTCTGTGACGCTTATTGACGTTGACCTGCGATTGAGCGGTGAGCTGCAACTGGATGGCCGATTGGTTTAGCTTA